>PVJL010010585.1:0-48118 GCA_004026885.1 Lyroderma lyra | reverse complement strand
ATGTTTTGAATTTCTTTGTTAAATTGTTCTTTTTGTTCACAGAGTTCCTTTTTTATGTTGTTTATATCCTTTTTTATGTTATTTATCTCAGCTATGGTGTTCTGCCAATAGGTTTTCATTTCTCTCACAGCCTTTAGAATGGCAGCTTTAAATTCTCCGTCACTTAAGTGAGTCCCTTCCAGTTGTAACAGGCTATCTTTTACGTGAATTTCATGTTCTTTCTGAGGAGTTTTAGTTTTTAAGGAATTCATCCTGTCCGCTGGGTTCTTCCTCTTTGACATGAGGGCTTTATGTTCACTGCCCAGATTGTTGCTTTTGTGGTGTCTTGCTGTAGGGTAGACACTAGGTGGCGCTGGGGGTCAAGTTTTGGGGGAGAGGGGACTGTTTGTTTCTTGTTTCTGATCTCCTACTGCGTTTGGAGGCTATGCGCATATATCCTGGGGAGAGGTGAACAAAAGGCTTTTGGCCCTTTGCTGGGGAAAATCAGTCTTCCCAGCCCTGATTCAGTACCTGGCTGTCTAAAGGCTCACACTGCTTTGGGAACTCTGGGGTGCACGAGGAAGTGCCCGCTCCATAAGTCCAAAGCTGTGGGCCTGGCCTGAGACAGCAGGGTCGCCTTTGCAGCAGGCTGGGAACAGGAATTGCAGCCCTGTGTAGGTCTCCAGGGGGCTTAGAGCTGGGGTGTTATCTTTGCAGTTCAGAGTCCTTGCTCAGCCCTTCTACCACTCAAAAGTTCCAGAGGCTGGCTCCCAAATTCCTTCATTCCCCAGCTCCCCAGTCTCTCTCCCCTCCCCCAAACTGCGCAGCTCCGAATAGTCAGCAGGGATCGAGTCCTGCGTGGTCCATCTCTGCTCCCTTCCCTCTCCCTGACTCGTCCCTTTCTGGCCAGTCTTTAGGTGTTTACTTGTGATTTGTGGATTTCTCAGCAGCCTGTTTGTCACTCAGGGTCCTCTTTCTTGGCTCCTGGATGGCCGTTCAATTTTGTTTTCTGGGAGAGGCTTTAGGAACCTCCTCTCCAGTCGCCATCTTGTCTTCTCTCTCTGAAAATTATTAATAGTACAGGCACACAGACGAACATGAATAGACTGAAACATAAAATTGGGTGAAGAAAGCCCACATGAAATGTGGATTCAATCAATATAAAGTCAAAAGCAGGTAAAACTAAACACTACATTGACAAGAAATGTGTGCAAATATGAGAAATGATAAAGAAAAACAAGGAAATATTTAACACAAAATTCAGATACATATTTATTCCCTTGTTAATCCTTAAACTGCAAACATCATTACATATGGTATTTTGTATGACTAATGTAGTGACCAGTGTAAAAAAAAACACTTCATAGCAATCAGCAAAATAGTGGACATAGATTTGTCTTGTGTTGTTTCTAATAAAAAGGAAGTCTTTGAGAATGAAAGATGAAAATGACGGGGGTAAAAGTAAAAATTTGAAAAAAAAAACCTGTATATGAAAGGCTAGAAACCTATAAAATATGAGCCAAGTGTAAAAAAAAAAAAAGAAAAAAAAGAAAATTCTCACCAGCATTTTTTTCTAAATCGCAGCTTATTTTCTTTCCTCTTGTACTTTTCTTGGTTGCAGGATACATAGAAACAGCCAGTCTTGTCAATTGCGAGTATTTGCATTAGTCTTGCTAAATATCTCCTCTATCCAAGAATCTCTTTCTCCTTTTTCTACTTCCCCAGATAGCATATGGGTGCTGGAAAAGTTTACAGGCCTGCTGCTCTGGAACAGTAGTTGGTTCCCTGCTGACTGCATGGTGAAGTTGGGTATCTGCAGTTGTGGTTCTTCCCAAGACAGCCCTCTCACTAGCACTGCTATTTCCCAGAGAACCCAAGCCCTGCATCACTCCCATTGCATCGCCACCTCCGAGTGACTGCTTGTCCAAGATCCTGGGAACACAGGAGTCAAATCTCAAACTCACCACCAGTTTTTCATTGCTTTCTGGTTGACAACCCCTCAGGTTTCTTCTGAGAGGTACATAGTCTTTCCAGGCCATGCCTGAAGAAGCAACAACAAACTTTTTGCTCCAGGATGCACCCAAAACTTTCTGAAATCCACATCCACCTGCCTCTTTTCCACAAAGAGATAGGGTAAATAAAGAATGTTTGACTCTACATTCTTGCCCTCCACTCTCCTCAGCTCATCCTCTTACATGGGAACACATTTATTGCTTCACCGTCTCTAAGGTCAGCATCTTACCTTCGGATCTTGACATATGATTAGTAGTGATTAGGTTTGACTGCAAGAGATAAAAGATTCAAAAAGCAAGATCTTTTCACTCACCTGAAGGTAAGCACATCAGCTTCTATTGCTATGTAACAAATTACCACACATGTAGCAGCTTTAAATAACAAGTTATTGTCTAATGGTATCTGTGGATCAGAAATCCAGGCCAAGCATGGATCAGTTGCATTCTCTACCTAAAGCCTCTAAAAGCTGAAATCTAAGTATTAGCTGTGTTGTACTCTTATCTGGACACTGCAAGAAAAAAAATCTACTTCCAAATTTACCCACATTTTGACAGAACTCAGTCCATTGCTGTTGTAGGACTAAAACCCTATTTCCTTGACCCATGGACCTTCATCTTCAAGACAACAACTGCAATTTGAATTCTTCTCATGCTTTGAATCTCTGATATCCTGCTCTCCGAACAGAGAAAGATCTTTCCTTTAAAGGGCTCACACAATTTAAACCTGGCTTCCCTGGTTAATTCAGGGTACACCTCCTAGCTTAAGGTAACCAATTAGTAACCTTAATTACACCGTTAAAGTTCATTTTGCCATGTAACGTAACATACTTGTGGAATAACACCAGGCAATGATCATGGGGCCAAAGTTTTGACCTCTGAAGTACTGGGGATCAGACTACTTCTGCACCTCTCTATCACCCCATGAAGGAGCCCTTGTCCCCCAGGGTGTGGGAGGTGACTTGTATGTGATAAGGCAGATGGGTTCACACTTCACTCTGACGAGGTTTTGAGGAAGGTTCCCAGTAGCTTCCTCAAAGGATCCCAAATGACTCTTTTTCCTATGTCCCATGGGTCTGACTTATGACTTTGTAACATTTTTACGTGGCTACAAAGGAGACTGGGTAAGGTCATTTTATTCTGGGTAAAAGAAAGGGAGAGTTAGGCACAATACATAAAAACACAATTTAAGGGAACCCAAAACCTTTTTCTCTCTTGTGAGTTTGGTTTTCAAGACTGTAAAATGTTTTGGTTTGAAACTCAAGCTAAAATTATACAATCTAAGTTCTAGGTTATGGTCTCTCCTCCTCGGTAATCAATCTCAGCTTCCAAGCCTAGAATTCCTGGCAGAAAAGCCAAAGGAGAGGAGGTGAATTTAGGAAAAAGATAATTCTCATACCACTTTTCAATACAGAAGATACAGGAGGGATTATTGTCTCCCAATGTGTATGTCCCCTCTCTGTCGAAGAATTTGACGTACAGCCTTTCTTACGCTTGTATAAGAACAAAGGGAATAGAAGCTGTGGTATATATACACAATGGAATATTACTCAGCTATAAGAAAAGATGAACTATTGCCATTTGCAACAAAATGGATGGACCTGGATATCATCATGCTTAGTGAAATAAGCCAGATAGAAAGAACAAAGAACTGTATGACTTCTCTCATATGCGGAATATAAAACTGAAAGCAACAAAAAGAAAAGAAATGAACAAACTAACAAATAACCCATGGACACAATCAATAGTTTAATGTTTATTTGGGGACGAGTAGGATAGGGAGGGGAGAAAGGGGAAGGGGTGGGAGAGGAGGCAGGGAAGCTAGATATAAGGTGATGAAAAGAGAAGTCACATTATGTGGTGAACTTATTATACATCAAGTTGACAATGTACTGTAGAATTGTATGCCTGCAACCTATGTAATCCTTGCTAACAGATGCCACCCCAATAAGTCTAACAATAAAAATGAATTTAAAAAAAGGAGAAAGGGAGAAATAGTGCAAGGCCATATTTCATGTAAGTATTTAGTTTCAAGTTTTATAAATATAATTCCCATTGCAAAGCCTAAAACAAGGGTTATTTTTTTTCTTTTACAAGAAAAACAAATGACATCTGATAATCTTGTGTGCTTGTAACCCCATCAAGACAGAAAAGTCATAGAAACAAAATCTACAATGAGTGATTTTTTTTCAGTTTCAGCCATGCTTTAGAAATACAGTGGAATGGAGTCACAGAACTGCGTAATCATAAAAGTCAAAGGGGTGGCTCATTACCAATCAGGGCAGGGAGGAGACACCTGGGCTGAAGCGCCTTCGGCTAATTGAACCATAATTGGAGCACTCCTGGGGCAAGCGGAGATTTCATAGGCAGATTTGTACCACAAGTCATTTGTTTTTTTTCTGATGCCTGCTTCTTAAAATATGCAATAAATTAGTAGTTTCTGAACCCAGAGTGACCTAGAAGAAAAAACAAAACAAAACAAAACAAAAGAGAAACTTTGATGAATCTGAATGTGCAAACTGGCTCAGTCACTTTCGAACTGTGAGAGATTAGTAAACAATTTGAACTATGAGCTTTGGAGTCTTCATTTCAGGAGTTGTAATATTAACATACATCTTCCATTACCAGTCTTACTGTAAGGTTCTGAGTTAATATATGTGCAGTTCTAATAATTAGCAGGTCTCAATGTAATAGGTGTTGATTGTTGCTATAACAGGTCAAATCACAATTACATGGTTATCAAAAACTGGTATGGTTAGGCTCAGATGTGACAGTTCAAGCTATTGATTCTAAGACTCACTGAGTATGACAGATGGGGAATGGTCAATGTATAGTGGCAGAGTAAGATGGATCTCATGTGACATTCTGTCTAGGTTGCAGAGAACAACCCAGATAATTCTGCATAAAAGGTTCTTAAACTTATTTGTTATGCTCAAGAAATGCTGAGATTGAGGACTTCTGTCTGATGAAAATGGGCAAATAGCAGATGTTATTTGATACCTAAGTCTCATTCCTTATCACAAATGTCCTTATTACAGAAGATCTCCGTGTCTCTATGCAGCACTCCATTCTTGATGTGACCAGGATGACCCAGGCAGAAAAAGAACACATCTGGTATCCAATATGTGGTGTTGAACCCTGTCCTTCCTGGATCAACACTGGCCTTTAGCATCTCTCACCAGTTCCCAAAAGATTCCATATATAACACTTAAAAATCATGAAATTCTCTTTTCAGCATCCATAGGTAAAGGTTTATTTAAATATAACCATACTCACTTATATTTTTTCTGTTGTTACTTTTGTACTTTAAGGACACAGCTGAGGAATTGCAACAGAGACTTATAGACAACAAATATTTCCTTTTTTATATAGAAAATTCTTACTGTAGGATAAGCAATGGCTTCTAGGAACACCTGAGGGGGAAGAGTTATGCCCAGTGCTCTGGACTCATCTGGACACTTTACAAAGAATTACTTATTTAATGCTTATATTTTAATAAAAGGAAAGTTTTTAATTACCTTTAGTATTTTTCCTACTTGTATCCAAATAAGAGCAAGCAGAGGCCTGCTAAAAAGTATAAAAATTTATATAAAATTGATGTAGCAAGAGTTTAAAGCAAATGTGTTTATTAAAATAGCCCACATAATCAAATAGCAGCAAACAGGAAGGGAAAAAATAGAACTTATGATTCCTAGGTGGTATTTCATTTTAGTTTACATTTTTCTTATTCATTTTTATTGTTAGACTTATTGGGGTGACATTTGTTAGCAAGGATTACATAGGTTTCAGGCATACAATCCTACAATGCATTGTCAACTTGATGTATGATAAGTTCACCACCTAATGTGACTTCTCTTTCCATCACCTTATATTTAGCTTCCCCTCTCCTCTCCCACCCCCTCCCCTTTCTCCCCTCCCTGACCCACTCATCCCCAAATAAACATTAAACTATTGATTGTGTCCATGGGTTATTTGTTTGTTCATTTCTTTTTTCTTTGCTTTCAGTTTTATATTCCGCATATGAGTGAAGTCATACAGTTCCTTGTTTTTTCTGTCTGGCTTATTTCACTAAGCATGATGATCTCCAGGTCCATTCATTTTGTTGCAAATGGCAATATTTCATCTTTTCTTATAGCTGAGTAATATTCCATTGTGTATATGTACCACAGCTTCTATATCCAGTCATCTGTTGCAGGGCACTTTGGTTGCTAAAACATGGAAACAACCAAAGTTTGCATTTAATGGTAACATATCTTGTGGCAAATTATTTTAGACTTTTTCTATCAGGCAAAAGGAAAAGAAAAATGCACTCATTAAAGGAAAGCTCTGCAAGAGGCAAAAAGTGATAAACTACCCTAAGCCTATTTATAAATACAGTCAATAAAACAGAATTTTCAAGAATTGTGTCACATAATCTGATGGTTAATGAGCTGCAAAAGCCTTTGTCAATTACAGTGACTGGGAACTGATTCTTTCAGATTCAAGATCAGTAAGAATTCTGGTCTTGGCAGCCCCCACAAGTAATCCTGAGGAAAAGGAAGTTGACAGAGGTACTAAGTGCACAGATCTCAGAAGCAGGGCCACCACCTGTTTTGTGCACCCCTTTCCATTTAATTCCTGATATCAGACCTTAGAAGGAGCCAAAAGCAGTTTGGAGATTGAACAGCAAAGCTCCTGATATGCCAAAACAAAACGAGAAAAACAAAAGGCTTGAGTGACTCTAAACTAATTGCCAATATTTTAGAAGCTGTATTGAGTTAAATGGCTGGTGTGGACCTTTGGGAAAGAATAAAGCCCTTGACATTCAGTGTTCTTGATTTATAAAGATAATGGGCTGTTTAAGAATTTATCATTGACCTAACACTTCCTGCTAATGCTGCCTTTCATAATTTTTTTTTGTCTGCTGTTTTCATTGCTCTGGCTCCAAATAGTCACATTGTTTTTCAGAGGTCTGGGATATGCAATTATTGTATTATCCATCTCCATTCCCTAGAATTACTGCTGTGGGGATACAGTTGTTGCTAAAGTCCTAATGCTACAGAATATAAGAAATCTCAGGTGGAAAAAACCCATTATTCAACAGCCAGTAAACAACATTTATTGAGCTCCTACTAAGTGGATACAACAGGAAAACTTGGGAAGGTGAGGATGAATGTTATGTCAAAACTTGCCCTTAATTAGCTCTTAGACTACTGGAGTAAATGGACACTTATGTTTATTAAATAAATTAGTAGATAATTGTGATATAAAATTTTATGTTTGCTAAGAAACCTTAAAAAGATTTGACTTCTTGTTAGGAGGCCCACTGAATATGTTTCTGTTGCCTTATAACTGCTGAACCATTGGTTTCCCCGTGTTTTCCCCATGACATCACAAGGAAGTGTCTCAGCAAACTGAGACCCAATGAAATGGTATCAGAAAAAGTTTCCTTGAGGGGTGTCTCAGCAGACTGAGACCCAATGGAATGATATTGGCCATTTCCCCTTCATGGATGTTTTTGTAATAACAATGACCCCATTCCCTGGGGCTGTATGCTGGTGTGTGAAGGCAAAGTGCATGGTGGAGCACAATGGGGACTTTCAGGAAAAGCAGTTTCAAAGCACCTAACTCACAGATCTTGGAAAAAAGCAGTTTCACTTCCTTGTATGCCCACTAATAAGAGCTATGCATTGGCCCGATTCAGGGCTCAGTCCTTGAGACTAGAGTCTCTTGGCCCTGTTTGCACTTTAATTCTTGCTACTGTCTTTCTTAACCTTGTGTCACCCTTCTGGTTTTCCCACAGCTCTTTTCACGCTGTACACAACATGTTTCAATTAAATGGCAAGAAATATGTGATATTTTTACATCTATACCAAAACTAAGAGAAGATATTCCCATCATGCCTTCCTCCTACACTTCACCTTTGAGTTTACTTAGAGGCAACTTCCACTACACTTCTATTTTTATCTGTTAAGTTTCTCTTTTTGGCATCAAGGTGTGGGGTCATTAGTAAAAATCATAGGAAATCAATTTGGCAGTGAGGGCTGAGGGTCTTATAAAATGTGAAAACTTAAAATGATGCTGAATGTCACATTGTGAAAATTGCCACAGGCAATCCTATTCTATCAACAGAACATTCCTCCTGGCTGCAGGCAAGACACAGGTGAAATGTGTTAACATATGATGATACAGAAAGGAAAGCAGTGAGGAAATTACCCAGTGTGTATTCTTATACAGTCACTCTTCACTTAATGACTGAGTTCTGTTACCATAATTAGGTCATTAAGCAAGTTGGTTCATAAGTGAAAAGCATAAAGGTGGATGTCTTGTGGTATGACATGGTGCCAAAGAGTATGTATTTTTCAATAGATATCACGCAACACCACACTTATAAACAAAATACAGTAGACTCTCAGTTAACTGACACCAATGGGTATTGATAGAGGCCAGATAAATGTACCCAGCATTTTCAAGTAACGGATAAAACTCCCTTAATTTTTGTGCTGGTTGCTTGAGCATTTTACCAGTTGTTTGAGTTCCAGTTAACTGATAGTCTACTATATGTGGTCTTGCATGACTGCAAATCCTTCTTATAGTAAATATTGGGTTGGTGCAAATGTAATTGCGGTTTTTGCATTGTTGAAGTTTGCCATTTGATATTGAAATATATTCTTAAATAAACATGGTTATGTTATACATCATTTTAATATGCATTTCTCACTTTATGTTATTTGCTAATGACTTATTACTTATTGTTTATTTTTTATTTATTTTAGATTTTGGAAATGATGTTAGACAAGAAGCAAATTCAAGCAATTTTCTTATTCGAGTTCAAAATGGGCCATAAAGCAGGAGAGACAATTTGCAACATCAGCAACACATTTGGTCCAAGAACTGATAATGAAGGTACAGTGCAGTGGTGGTTCAAGAAGATTTGCAAAGGAGATAAGAGCCATGAAGATGAGGAGTGTAGCAGCTGGCCCTCAGAAGTTGACAACAACCAACTGAGAGCAATCATTGAAGGTGATCCTCTTACAATTACATGAGAAGTTGCTGAAGAACTCAATGTTGACCATCCTATGATTGTTTTGCATTTGAAGCAAATTGAAAAGGTGAAAAAGCTCAATAAGTGGGAGCTTCATATGCTGGCCAGAAATAAAAAAATAATTGCCATTTTGCAGTGTCACCTTCTTTTATTCTATGCAACAACAATGAACCATTTCTCAATCGAATTGTGACTTGTGAGATAAAGTGGATTTTATACAACTGGCAACAACCAGCCCAGTGGTTGGACCAAGAAGAAGCTTCAAAGCACTTCCCAGAGCCAAACATGCACCAAAAAGTCATGGTCACTGTTTGGTGGTCTGCTGCCAGTCTGATTCACTGCATCTTTCTGAATCCCAACAAAACCATTATATCTAAGAAGTATGCTCAGCAAATTGATGAGATACACTGGAAACTGCAACACCTGCAGCCAGCATTGGTGAACAGAAAGGGCCTAATTCTTCTCCACAACAATGCTCATATACATGTCACATAACCAATGCTTCAAAAGTTGAATAAATTGGGCTACAAAGTTTTGCCTCCACTGCCATATTCACCTGACCTCTTGCCGACTGACTACCATGTCTTCAAGAATCTCAACAACTTTTTGCAGGGAAAATGCTTCCATAACCAGTAGGATGCACAAAATACTTTCCAATGTTCATCAAATTCTGAAGCACAGATTTTTATGCTACAGGAATAAACAACTTATTTCTTGTTGGCAAAAATGTGCTGATTGTAATGGTTCCTATTTTGATTAACAAAGATGTGTTTGGTTAATAAAGCCTAGCTATAATAATTTAAAATTTATGGTTCAAAACCACAATTACTTTGCACAAACCTAGCATCAACCATCTGCAGGAATGAGACAAAGATTGATTAAGGGGATTGCCCCAGCTAGAGACCTGGTTGTTAGTCTGAATGGTCAATAGCAGGTAGGTCATTAAGTGAGGAATGGCTATATTTAGTAAACTTGATTGAACTATGAAGAGATAAGAAAATGTAGTACCTATCCTCAAGGTGTTTACTAGCCAAAGAGACAGTTTGCTCACAGGTATTCATGTTAGAAAGAAAATGAAGCAATCCCTGTAAGCAGTGTGTGGTTGAAGACCAGAGAAAGAACAGCCAAGACCTGCTTCTCTTTCAGGAAGATACTGAGTGCAGTAGCAGCCCTCCTGGGAAAAACCAATGTTCCAGAGACTGCCAGGAGATGAGGAGAGGCTCATTTCATGAGGAGAGGCTTTGGACTTCACAGCCCAACTTTGTCCTGTTGCTACCTTCTTTTGGGGCTCAGGGAAAATGAATAGATGTTTTTGCTAATCAGGTCCAAATGCAGTGTGCAACATTCCCTTGGGCACCAGGCATTCATGTAAGACTCAATGCAAATGTCAATAGTAAGGAATAAAAATGAAAAATGTTTGACAATAGATAGTCCCAGATTACCAAATGGGAAAACCTCATCTTTTGCTCACAGCCCTCTCTTCCTCCCCCAGGAGATCTGCTCTGCTGGCCCTGCCTTATATTGTTGTGGTGGTATCATGTTCACATCACCATAATAGGCTGACCAGATGTATCCTTTTAAATGGGACAAAAAACAATGGTACTGTCTTATTTCAAATGGTGTAACTGGTCAGCCTACCATAGAGGATCCCATGCCAGGGCACTTCTCTCCTTCAATCCTTAATTGGAAGGATACATGTTTTCAAGGATGAGTTTCCTGCCTAGAGTTCAGCTCGCCTTCTTTTCCAAGAAGCCACCTTGAAGGACTCACCAAGTGACCAAATAATCACAAGCTGCAGCCCCAGCTTCAATAGTCATACTTGCACATATCAGAGAAGCCAGAATTGTTGGTAAGTGGATATAAAAGAGACAAATAGCTTGAGGTGAGCAGGCACCAGAAAAAGATGTTTGTTTTTATTCAATGCCTGTATTGGTCTTTCAAGGCCACTAATTCAATCTGCAAAGAAAGATGTGCTGTCATCTTTCAAGGTGGAAAAGTAGCATCTTTCAGTCACTGTTTTTTGGATCCTCACAAGTTCTCTAGACTTCTGATGGCTTTCTGTCAGCCTCTTTACCACATCCAGTCTGCACCAACCCAGCTAACTGTCCATGAGATCTTTAGCCAGGCAGATCTCACAAAGTTATCTAGCAAAACTTGTGCTGGCTCAGGTGTGGTCTCCAACACTGAGGAAGCAAAGCCAAGTGCGCTATGACCCCCATCTTCAAACTTTCCCATCAGCAAGGAGGATGCATAGGAGAGTCAGGATCTGCACACACAGAAAGAAAGGACATGCAGAAGAGAGGACACTGGACTGTTAAACTAGGGATGAGAAACAGCATCCAAGCAAAGGAAGTGAAGTCATGGAAGCAAAAAATAGCATGGTCCCTTTGAAGAGCCACAGCCCCTTCAAAGTAGCAGGAGCAGCAGTTCTAGGATGGGAAAGAAAGAGATGATATCATAGTGCCAAGCAAGAACTAACTCATGAAGGCTCTGCTGCACCAAGCTGAGGAAATCTGTCTTTATTCTGAGGCAAATAAAAGCCTGATAATTGTTTTACCCAAAAAAGATTTGCATTTTCAGCTCTGGGCAGAAGTTGGATAGGCAGAAGGACACAAAGTGGTGGAAAGCTCTGGGCAATCATTATGGCCTGAGTGAAGATACTGAGGCCAGCAGGAGGGCAGGGAGCTAGCATCAGGAAGGTTACATGTACATGAGGAGCATTCAAGAAATAAGTATGCTGCAACTGATCAAACTCAGGTTTGAAGAAAAATCAAGTATATTTATGCTCATTCCTTCCTCTAATTCTTCACCCAGGGTCTCTGCAGCTTGAAATGCCTTCTCCTCTTTCTCATTCTGCAAGGTTAAGAACTTCTCACCTTTTCCAGAAAGTCACCCTTAATCACATTTTCCCACCCTGCTCTCAACTTTCTCCATGGTCATTGTCATGACCACCCAGCTGCTACCTGAACAAGGCTGTGTTGCACTTTTTCTTATTTTCCATGTTTGGGTCCAGTGTGAGTCCTTAGGGGTACATTGCCAGGCCATCTTGTATGCCACAGTGCTTCTCAAGCATCTTCCCTCTCTTTCAATGTCATCTGTCTCTATCTGCATAGATAAGTGCCACATAGCAGTTACAAAAAATACAATAACTAACTACAAATTATTGTCATTTATGAAGAGCCAGGTATAGCAGGCATTCTAGGGTAAGGATTTATTTATCATTTATCATCTATGTATCTATTTATCTATCTATCATATATTAATTATTATGTTATATGAGTATATTATAGATAATAGTCTTAACAATACTCCTCTGGGTAAAGAAAATCACCTATTTTTCAAAGTCCCATTACCAAGTGATAAAGTGTTAAACAGAAACTGTGAAGGTCCTGACATTTCACCCTACTTGCAAGCCTACAAGTTGGCTGCCCACATACTATGTACCTATACTAACAGAAGACACAAGACTTCTGAGGCAGAGAAAAAGACCAATTATTTCTCATGACAAAAACAGTAGCAGAGCAATACCTGTGCCACAGGATGACATAGCGAAAGACTGATGGTGTCTGCACCTGCAGAGAGGACAGCACAGAATAGAAACCCCAAATGAACAAACTGATCTTTGCCCATCCAGATGGAGATAAAAGGAACAAGCTCATTAGCTTAAAGTGGCAGGGTACCTTTGCTACAGAATTGAATTTCTTAAACTCAAGTCCCTTAAGAAAATAATATGACATCTAAGCAGCTTTCTACATGAATAGGAAACATAACCATGACATTATGACCACAGATTCCAAAGCTCTGTGCAATAGCATCATGACCTTTTCAGATACCAAGCAGACAAATCAGGCAAAAAGTAGCAGTTGCTGGAGCAGAGGCCTTTCAGCTTGGCTACTGTAGCCTGTTCTGCATGCACCAACCTGTCACAGCCAACCCACATCACAGCCCACAGGAACCTTGGGGAAGAGTCTAACTAAAATACCAAAAACAAAACAACACAAAACAAACACACAATAACACCAAAACCAAGCAAATCTTAGAAATATTAGTTTTATGATTATTGTTTTAAAATCCATACTATCTAACTGATACTTTCTTCATTTGAGGTCAAAACTATTAGTGCCATCTGATATTTGAAGACATTAGACATCTGCCAGGTTAGAAGACAGAGTTGCCTGTGTAAAAATGGACAAACACTGTATACCAGCCATGAAGATGATCCAGCTTACCACTGGTGACTGCTGCCATAAGAGCCATCAATTCTTGGCTGCTGCTCTGGTTCAAAGCGAAACAATGAGTATGTCATCTGTATTGTTCCATCATGAACCAAATACTCTTGGGGATCTATTTGCAATAAGCCTCAATGGAATGAAGATTGATGGGAATATAGATTTTCCACAGCCACTTGCAGATGAGGTTTCAGTGTGCATAAGCTGTGGCTGGCATGCATCGCAGAGCACTCAAGTCATCTCTCTAGTCCCTGCTTGTTCACCAAGAATGAGCTTCATCCCTCCAGAGTCCTTTAGCAACACTTTAGATGGTTTCCTAAATAAAGAAGGTTAAAGCAGATATGCTTAATTTTCCTGTTTCTTTCACCCTCCTATTTTATCCTTTACTCTGGTTGAAGAGCAATGTATTTAGCTGGAAAAATCATGACATGAATTGGTAAATTTGGCAAACTTGTTCTTATGCCTCCTTTACCTTCTCTGTGGCAATTATACTACTTCCCAATTTAAACACCTCATTTGTTTCTGAAACCCCTAATGCTAACTGAAAATCCATTAATAAGAAAAATATTTCAATAGTAAAATTTTCAACTTGTACACAAAAATATATCACTCTAATCTTGGAAATAAGTTTAAGTAATAATAAACAATTTGAATGTTTGTACATAAGATGCAATGCAATGAAGGAGGAAATGAATCTTGTTAGTAGCAGTGGGTAGTGGAGGAGGGCTGAAAGGTGTTATCCTTTGGAAATTACTAGAAAGTCAGGTGGCACACTTTAAGGCAGGCTTTTCACATCAAAATCAGGCAAGCTTGGTGATAACTTTATTTTTCTTAAGATTCATACTTGAAGAAGCTCCTGATGTGGGAGGTGTGTCTGTAAAAGATGTGGGATTTTTAGGTTAAAAGATGGGGAGATGAGTCTTCAAGGTATGAAAAATATAATACAGTTTCTGCAAACTAAAAAGATGCAAAAAGTTTTTCCTCCCTATCTCTCCCACTTTCATATACACATATCAAAAAATAAAATATTTGAGTTAATCCACAATGGCACAAATTTAAATTGTTCTTCATAACAATCTCTGACTAGAAACTATTATGTCAATGTTTAGCATATGTCTGCTGGAACTGCAATGCCCAAATGACCACTTTATATTTATG
This sequence comes from Lyroderma lyra, assembly GCA_004026885.1. Lineage (NCBI taxonomy): Eukaryota > Metazoa > Chordata > Mammalia > Chiroptera > Megadermatidae > Lyroderma > Lyroderma lyra. The sequence goes on along the minus strand of PVJL010010585.1, from coordinate 33,719 downwards.
TAGTATATTTGTGTGATGAGAAATCATTATACTGAGAGATGAATAAGTCATTGTGCAAAAAGTAGCAAAATTTCCTAAGAACCATATGGCAAAGTTTATCAAGAGCACAGTACCTCTTCCTCAGACAGTCCTCTGCAGAAAGCACTAAGTGGCCAGCCATGGGCAGCAAGTGGGGTTTCACTTATGAACTGGAATTGTTGTTTTCTGTCTTTATTTCCCTGTTATTACTTTTGCCTGTAAAGCACCAAAATTTAGGACCTAATAGGTACTCAACAATTGAATGTTTTTATTTACTGAATAGTCTTTTCATTTATATTAATAAAGAAACCACACATACACTAAAAACTTCCAAGGCAATTGTTTTCAAAGTGTGGACTCTAGATTGCAGCAGAAACTCTTGGGAACTTGTTAAAAAACAGGATCTCAAGCCTTATCCCAGTCCTTCTGAATCAGAAGTTCTGGGGCAAAGAGGACCAGCAATCCAGGGTATAACAAGCCCTCCAGGTGATGCTGGTATACACTAAAGCTTAAGAACCTCTGCTCTAAGAAATCAGTAGACATTAATCCAAAATTTCCTTAGAGACTTTAGATATTTAAGTAGAAAAGCCAAACCAAATGCCCCAGAACAGGAGCACTATTGTTCTGATTTGCTGGCTGACTTCTGTCAGAATCTCTTAAAGGTGCTAATTGTCCTATGATTCACTAAAAGCTTAGTTTAACAATAGAGACTAATCAATAATTCCTCTCAGTGTTTTATATGAACTGAATAATGTAAAAATTTTTGAAGTGTCATTATATTAAACTTAATTCACCCAAATTAACCATATAAAGTCAGTAATGGGCTCATTAAGAGCATAAAATTATAATGTTTTTATCTCTGCATCCTAATAGCACAGCACAATACTGGCCCATAATTCATGTTTGTTAAAGGAGTAATGTGGGGGAAAGTGGAATTATTGATTGTGAAGTCATTTGTATTAATTATTTATGCTTTATTTACTATAATATGTACCATTATTGATTCCAACTTATTATAGAATAAAATGTCAGTGGTACCAAAACAAAACATATGGTTTTGCTGTAATAATTAGGTATTGTATAAAAATAACCTAAATTTGAAAACCTTTTAAAATAGAAAACCTTGGGGACCAATGGGAAGGGGATAGGAAAAAGAGGGAGGGGTGGAAGACAATGGAGGAGGAGCTAAATATAAGGTGATGGAAAGAGAAGTCACATTAGGTGGTGAACTTATTATACAACAAGTTGACAATACACTGTAGAATTGTATGCCTGAAACCTATGTAATCCTTGCTAACAGATGTCACCCCAATAAGTCTAACAATAAAAAATAAATTAAAAATATAAAATACAATAGAAAACTTAATTCCATCTGTCTTTTACAAAGAAAAAAAACTCATAATTGCTTATAATCATGTTCATTTACCTTTTTCTCAAATGTTTAATAGATGGTGGAGGGTGGAGGACAGATGAGTGGGAGGAGATATAAATAATTAATAATAATTCATCATTATTCTTCCTTGATTTTAAATGTTACCTGTGCTCAAAATGTCAAATCTATGTCCCCACATTCTTTAAGTGATGTGCCCATGACATGTCATAACTGAATTAACACTTCATCCCATGGATTTATTTACTCTCAGAGAATTCTAAAGAATAAGTGAATGCAAACTGGTAAAAACACCTTTTTTAAAAGATTTTCTGGAGGTTCTGACCAAGGGAGAACAATCTGAAGGAACAATTCAATTAATGAGTTGTATGTGGTAACTAATAATTTCGTAACATTCAAAGTGAATTTATTTTAATGACTAGAAATAAAACAATCAGGAAGTTGGACCTGGTACACGTCCATTTCTGCCAGGAATGTAAATGATTTGTGTGTGTGCAGGTACACTTCAATGGTGAAGTAACTTGACACACATGAAGGAGCATCTGCCTTATTGAGGTGATGATCTTTCTCACAGCTTCTCAAAGTCAGTTGTGAGGTTACAAGCCCATATCATCTGTGACCTCAGAGACCATGCACACTCATTCGATGCCCTAGATACACAGATCCAAAGCCCCAGGGTGGGAGCGGGACTTCACTAACAACCACTAAGAGGACTATGGTGCATGTCATAGTTGTCTCCCTGATGCTCACTCTGGTTCCATGCACCTTGTCTGCACCACAGAGCCAGGTCCCTCCTGCCCAGTTAGCTCTCTGTGACCACACCTGAAGGTAGTGTGGTATCCACAACTTTTAAGAGGACAATATTTTTGTGGTTGAAATAGCTGAATGCATACCATTGGAATGAAAAGTGTCCAGAGAGTTCACTTTGCCATAGATGTAGGAGTCCCTAAACCTAGTCCACAACCACATATGAACTGTCTAAGAAATCTAGACCCCCACATCATGATGAATGAATGTGTACTGATTGTACTGTGATGCAAAACAGGCACTATGAGTTCTCAGGCTGCACACAGCTGAGAAAGGACTAATAGAGTTCTGTGCAGACACAGATGGAATGTATGTGATCATGATGTGGGCACCAGCTGATTGAGCTTTACTTGCCCTACCCTTAATCCTTCTAGCTTGAACAGTAACTTAGACCATGTATTACTAGTGAACTCTATGGACATGCTTGTTTGCAGACAGCCCCATAGTCCCCTTTTCTCCTATGTCAGCTAGCCTTAGGCACTTTGACCACTTCCTGTTAAGCCTACACAATAAAAGCGGAAGAGAAGAGAGCCTCAAGAGGTCTCTTCCTTTGAGATGGCCTCTCCCTCTCCCTCTTGACCAAACTTTTGTGTCTTGAGTAGTTATTCCACACATCTCAAGTGAGTTTCAGCTGGCTAGAAACTCATACATAATGAGAAAGCATCCTGTAAGTTGCAGTTTCTGGGACTCCTGGGTGGGCTCTTTGTTCTTCCTCTTCAGAAAACAATGAAATTCATTAGCCCAGAGTATGGTCTCTGTCCACAGGACAGCTGACATCTTGTGGTGATTGTCAGTTTCTGTTAGAAACAGTTTACTCAGTCAAAGTCCTATTGTTACACATGAAAAATCTTCAGTCTCTCCATCTGTAATTCTCAGACTTAACTAGCTGGAGTAAGAAGAGTAACAATAATAGTTGGGATTTTGGCCCCATGCAAGGGCTTTGCATGTATCTCTCACTAAATTTGCACCACATCCCTCTGAGTGACTAGTTTTGCATTTTGTATTTTAAAATGAACATATAAAGGCACACGAGAGGTCAGAAAACTTCCCCAAGACAACACAAATGGTTATGCTAATATAACAAACTCGTTTACTTTGGAGTATGGGTTGGGAGTTGGTGTTCCTAGAATCCAAATCCTGACTCTACCTTTAACTATGGAATGTTGAATATATATTTAACTGCCCTATCTTTTTTAACCTAAAAGAGGGAAATAATAATACAATTGTTGTGGGGCTAGATGAGCTAACTTGCAAAATGCTTAAAACATTGCCAGTGCCTAATAGGTGATTAATAAACATGTTTGCTGTTGTTGGACACTGTTCTGTAGGAGGTGTTCCCCCTCTGGCACTCCCTTTGAAATATCTTTGCAAAGAACCCACGCTGCCATGGGCAGTATCTCTTTCCATGTAAGCCCAGGGTCACTGCACCATATTCCAGCCTGAGTGCACTCAGCAACCTAGTCAGTGACCATCTCCCGTCTGCCCACCCCCTCTTTGTGTTGCTTTTTGCCTCCCTTGGGCCAATTAGAAGGGAATATTCTGCTTACTGAGTGGGAAGAGTTCCTTCTTAGTGGCAGCCTTCACCAAGAATGAATTTTCCCCCAAGGCACAGAAATAAAGCTGCTGTGACACTTCTTCTCTGTCTCCTTTGAATACCCTGCAAACTCCATGCAACCTGCAGCTGTAGTTTTACCTGTACATGCATCAGCCCATACCCAGTCCCACTTCTCAAACATTGTTGAAATAAGGCACTTGGTATTGGAACTACTTGTGAAAATTAATTTTTCTTTCTTGTGTCAATGGGTATGTGAGCAGCAGCTGTGTACAGAGCAGACAGAAGCCAGTTTCTATTTGAACAACATGAAAGGTTCTTTCTTCTTTTACCCCACTCATTCTCCTAGCCCAAGACCAAGTTCTTTCTCCTCATGAAGCTACCCTGCCCACTCTGGCCTAAACAGACTCTCTTCTCTGAATTCTATGAAGTTTCTACCTTTTCAACAACCAACTGTTTTGAATCACTTTAACTTTCTGACTAGTATTTGCCTTTTCTACTCTGAGCATGTAAAGTTGAGAGCCATATTTAAGGAAGAAAATGGGCTGCTTTATCCACTCTTCTGTCACAGGGCACTTTGTTGTTTCCATGTTTTGGCCACTGTAAACAGCGCTGCAATGAACATTGGGGTACATAAGTCTTTGCGGACAAAGGTTTTCAAGTCTTTTGGGTAGATCCCAGAAGGGGGATTGCTGTGGTACATATACACAATGGAATATTATTCAGCTATAAGAAAAGATGAAATATTGCCATTTGCAACAAAATGGATGGACCTGGAGATCATCATGCTTAGTGAAATAAGCCAGACAGAAAAAACAAAGAACTGTATGACTTCACTATATGCAGAATATAAAACTGAAAGCAAAGAAAAAAGAAATGAACAAACAAACAAATAACCCATGGACACAATCAATAGTTTAATGTTTATTTGGGGACGAGTGGGTCAGGGAGGGGAGAAAGGGGAGGGGGTGGGAGAGGAGGGGGGGGAAGCTAAATATAAGGTGATGGAAAGAGAAGTCACATTAGGTGGTGAACTTATTGTACATCAAGTTGACAATGCACTGTAGAATTGTATGCCTGAAACCTATGTAATCCTTGCTAACAGATGTCACCCCAATAAGTCTAACAATAAAAATGAATTAAAAAAAAAAAGAAAATGGGCTGGATAAAATGTGATTGCAAAAAATTTTCAAAATGCAGATATATATATATGTGTGTGTGTGTGTGTGTGTGTGTGTGTGTGTGTGTGTGTGTACTTTTAAATTTGGGCAAATTGGCCTTTTAACTCTGTTAGCAAATGTGTAAATAAGTGCAGCATTTTTGAAGGGCAATTTTTCTCCATCCAAATCTAAAATAGATTTGTCCTTCCACCTCACAACTTTCTTTCCAGGAGTCTATATCAGAAAATCTAGCACACAAACAATTATATTTAGAGCCATTCATTGTTTATAATAGCAAATAGTTGGAAACCACTCAAAATTTATCCATAGGAGAATGACAAAATTATTTTGAGTCACTCTGATAAAATTAAAGATAATAGCATTGATCTGGTGTATTGACAGAAAGATTTAAAGCAAATTAAGTAAAAACAAGAATCAGTGAAGTTTTTCTATTAAGAGCCAGACAGTAAATATTTTAGTCATTGTGGACCACACAATTTTTGTTACTATTGCTCAATTCTACCCAAGTACTGCTAAAACAGACATAGACAATAATTAAATGAGAGAGCTGGCTGTGTTCCAACAAAATTTTATTTACAAAAGCAGGCAGGAGGCAGTCAGTACTTGGCCCACAGGCCATAGTTTGCCAACATCTGAGTTTAAAAATCAAAGGCACAGATTCCAAATCAGATCAATATGAACAAGCTGAAAAACAAAGTTATTCTACTTATGTAAAAATAAAATACTATATATCTGTATATATTCATCACTATGTATATACATGCATTTAAAAAGTCTTGAAGGATTATAAAAAATAATGAAATTATTTGGCCATCTTCAATTAACACCTTGAGAAATTTTGACACCTGTTTCTTTTATGCAGGACCTCTACTTCTCTACAACTTTCATTTAGACAGCAATTCTAACACATTATTCTTCTAATAGAATATTCAGTTAGAGTTCTCAGCCCCCTTACCAAAGAATAACTGGCAGGCAACACATCTAGGGGCTCTGTCCTAGCACCAGAATGGCAGAGCCAGCCCATACAGGAGCCAAAGGCAACTGTATCCTGCTGGAGCAGGGACAGTCATACCTGATTTTAGCTTTTAAAGATTCCAAAATCAAAAAACAGGAATGTTTTTAAAGGGCAATTTATTTGAAAGAATAATTAAAATGCTTATTACTCCAAGATGGCTTGTCTTTTGAATGTGGCTCTGATGTTTTCTATGATTATGAAGCACACAACAGGCTTTTGTTGAGAATGATCTGACTATGATCTGCATACATTTTAGTAGTTGAAAACTGTTTGACTTGAAAAAAATAATAAGAGAGTAATTAATGCCAAGCCAGTCAGCAAAATCCTTTAACAAGACCTGTTTTGCTTCAGGAGGATGAGAAAGAGAAGGGGTTGAAAACACTCTGCCAGGGCTCAGCCTCCAGCAGGATCCTCTAAGCCATTGGTTCTCAACCTTCCTAATGCCATGACCCTTTAAATCAGTTCCTCATGGTGTGGTGACCCCCATAAAATTATTTTCGTTGCTACTTTATAACTGTAATTTTGCTACTGTTATGAATCGTGATGTAAATATCTGATATATGTTTTACAATGTTCTTAGGTGACCCCTGTGAAAGGGTCATTTGACCCCCAAAGGGGTCATTACCCACAGTTTGAGAACCGCTGCTGAGTAAGCCTTAGAGTCTAAGGCGATGGAGCTTGCCGTCTGAGTAGAGTCAAGTTGTTACAGTGGCATTAGATCCTTATGCAATTAGAATCTTCTATAACACATTGGCTAGTTTCTGATCCTTTCCTTCTCGAGTTAGAAATTAAAAGGAAGCTATGAACAAACATGAAGCTCATGAATGAGAGGGAGTGAATCCATCACAATGTTCAAGAAAAGATGAAAAGTAACTCACTGTTTTGAAGCAACTTCTTTGCCCCAGAGGCTGAACAAAGCATCTTGACATCCTTATCCCGGTTTTACTTCACCCAACTTTGAGAGATAGAAATAAATATTTATATTTTATGTGTGGGGAGAGGCAATGAGGCAGAAAAGTCAAGCAGTTTAATTAAGGGTCATGAAAATAAAGGGAAGAAAGAGAAGTAGTAAGAACAATGACAGTAATAACAGCTGTAACAATTACAACATCTTCTAAAGCTCTTCACTGTAACAAGGTGCATCACATTTCTTATTTCACTTAAGCATCTCCTAAGTGACAAGGCCCAGAAGATAAAGCTTATCTGATAGTTTCACAGATAGGGCTTCCAATGCCCATCTGTATGTTAGGGTTATAGAATTGGACCAGGGCTATGATGCTTGCACTGTGTAAGAGGCTACAGCTGTCACAGGAGGAGCAGCTAAAACAACTCTCAGCATCTAACTAAGGCCCCCAACCAGGACTCTGGCATTTTGTTCTATGACAAAAAGCCCCAAGGGTCTGAATACTTAACTATCAGTTGAAGCAGTCTAACATACTGGTAAAGATAGACCTTTCATTTTAATCATAAGCTCTGAGCACCACCACCTCAGTCCTTTTGGTCTAAACTGTTACTTTTAATAGCAATTCTGAATTATCCAGTTGAGAGGTCTCTTTCTCTTTATATATCGTCATTGTCTTCTGTTCCTACACCCACCTTTGCTTTTCTGAATTCATCTTGTGACAACCCAGATATTTGCCAATAAGAATCTCCTCACTAGACAGCAGCAGTTATAGTTAGCTAGCTTATGTAGACTTTATTGAAGACACTGAGGGAAGATAGAGGAGAGAGTTTATATCGCACCTCCCACAGCAATAGCTCTAAATTCTTTATTTGTTATTTTGGTCCTCAAAGTTACTCTCAAGTTATCCCTGATTTTGTGTTCTCCTGTGTGAACCCCAGCTTTCCTTCATTCTGTATCTTTCACCCCCAATTTTAAACTTCTCTTTCTTATACTGCTCAGGGAATTTCTACCATTCCCAGTTTGACCTCTCCCCTTGTGCACCACATAAATCCAAATAAGACCCACCCTTATAGAAGATAGTCTATCAGCCATCTTCTGTTATGAACAGCATCTCACACCCATTCCTTACCCTAAACAACTCAGCAGGGCAGCTCTCTCTAACTCAAATGTTATTCCCCCAGAAAGAATTTAGGTGAAAGAAGTCATGTTCACCTTATTTCATATTCTCTACAGTATGTCTGTGAAGATGGGGAGAGAAGGGGAAATGAGGATGACATGGCTGTTCTATCCTTTAGACCTTGCTCCTAAAGGACCATCTCAACTTTAAATACTGACAAAGAGCTCAAATGTCTCCTGAGAGCTTTCTGCAGCTCCCTGGATGCTGTCTTATGCTGAACAGAACAGACTCAGTGTATGTTGTCTATAGGGGCAAATGAGTGCCAGAATGGGCATTTTAACTCAGAAAATGACAGATCTTTCTAACAGAGGAAGATATCCCACCATGGACCAGACACTTCAGGATGGTGCACCCTACACCACTCCCAGGTGCTGACAAGAAGCCCTGTGATTGTATGACATGGGTCTGATTTGAGCAAAGGTAGATTTGGGTAAACTTTTCACTTCTGCCACAATGGTCCAAGATTTTACATCATTGGTTCTCAAGCAGTGGTACAGATACCCCTGGGGGTACATGCTGCATCATTCAGGGGTATACAAAAAAAATCAGTAATGGCAAAAAAAAGTAAAGTGAAAAATGCAAAATATTAGTTATGAAACAATAAATTTTAAATTTGAATCACTGTTAATGGAGACACTTCGAAATTAGACCACATTAGTGAATGATTGGTCTGAGCATAGCTACAAACCTTTTCCCCAAACTGCTCTTCTACCAATCATCATGCACTTTTAGAAGAATCCATTTGCAACATTTCTAGAACTTCCCCAAACATATAAATACAATCATAGCCAGACTATTTGATCAGTTTAGTTATTGACTGAGTAAAAGTAAGTGTGGTATCTTTAATCATGTTTCTTTTCAAGTAACTTTTTAATTTAATGTTTAAATACTTGATAATCATTATCAATATTTAACTATGCTATAAATATTGTAAAATTAAATCTGTGGTTTACACATTTAGTGTTGTCATTTTTATTGCCTAACTTATTAACTCATTTCTACTATTTTACATTAAGATGGGCACTGAACAAAATCGTCAGTTTTTAAAAACAGCTGTTTTACAAACAAGGGCCACAATTTATAGAAATGAGCTTAAAATGGGTACACAAGTGGAGAAAGGTTGAGAACTACTGCTCTACATTCTCACTGTTCAATGTTTAGAGAGGAGAGATCAGCCTGGATTTTGATAATGGAATAGTGTTATTAATTGTTCCTACATGCACTATCTCCTGACCTTCCTGCTCACTCTTTCTTACTAAGGATACATTTACTAGTTCAACTTCAATGAGAAAAAATATATCTAATATTAGCAGCATTGGTTTGATTAAAAGCAAAAATACTTTGAGGTAGGAATATTCCAGTCAAAATGGCAGATTAGGTAAATGCTATGCTTACGTCTTCTCACAACCTCATCAGAGTTACAATGAAACTGCAGAAAAATCATCATTGAGAATCACCTGAAGTGTAGCTGAACAATAGTCCTATAACTGAGGACATACAGAAGAAACTATGTCAAGATTGAAAGGAGGAGTGGAGATGCAGAACCAGCTAGTCTCAATATCTATGTATGATAGTTAAAAATTGGGAGGGATATCTTGGCTACAGAGGTCATGCTTAGAGAGCAAGTTGTCTTAACTGCATGCAAGGATCCACAGCTCAGAAGTCCTTATAACTTCTGGCTGTAAGAACAAGTGGAGATTGTGACTAGTGAGATGAAGGGAAGGTGAAGTTCTAGGAATTTTTTTAATGGTCCCACACATACACATTTTTACTGATGGTCTCAAGTGCTGGTGCAGCAGCTCAAAAGACATCAGGAACATATAGGGAAGAATTGAGTTGTCTGACTTCAAGGCAAGGGTTGGAGGGTAAGCTTTTCTTCAGACAGAAGTAATGGCAGAAGGCATTGTTACTTTGTTGAACCCCTCCTTCCTGGAGTGCAGACACAGGCAGCCACCAAATTTGAGTCTGCATCAACCTGGCTGACACAATTTGCCCCACCCTAGTGATTTCCTGAGACTCCACTTCACCTAACTTGCAGCCTGACCCATGCTGCTTCCAATAGCTTTTCCATACAAATGGCTTTTCTTGGCTCATGCTGCAAACTTTTCTAAAATCTCTCAAAAGTTTACAAATCCCAAACTAGTAGCATCTGTCCTCAGCATGCTCTGTACCATTTGTTGAGCAGTCACAAACCCAACACTAGTAGCAGTTGGCCTCAGTTTGCAGCTCAGTATTTTCTAGGTACTTCCAAAGACATCTATGGATTGCTTTGTGGCTTATGCCAAGAGATCCTGGGCAGGGCACAAGTGGAGATTAAATGTGGCCAGTGGTGGGGCCCCTCCCAAAATACCTTGGAGCTGGCATGCCTCTTTGTCAACTTTGGACCAAGCCAGGGCATTAACCAAATGCCTTCAAGAATGACACACCCAAAGGGCACACTGGGCAGGTACCAGATCCCCACTAAGTTGAATTCTGCTTTGTAGTGTCAGCCCTGCACAATAACTCCTTTACGGTAGTCAGCCAGTCCTCACAAACAATTAGCCTGACGGTAGATTCCTCTTATTCATGTGCAAACAGCAACCAAGGCTCAACCACAATAGGAGGGCACAAACAACACACAGAAGGGACACTCATAGCACTTGGAACAGGTGATTTGGAAGACTGCACCACCGGGAACCATAGGAAATCTACTATATAAGGCCATTCTACTAAGAACAGGAACTAGAGCAGCCCTGCTTAATATACAGAAACAAACACAGGGAGGCAGCCAAAATGGGAAGCCAAAGCACCATGGCCTAAATAAAAGAACAGAACAGAGCTCTAGAAAAAAAGCTAAACAAATGGAGACAAACAGTATACCAGGTGCAGAGTTCCAAACACTGGTTAAAGCGTGTTCAATTTTTATTTCTGACTGAACCAGTCAGAAATTAAAAAAATGCAATAACTGAAATGAAGAATATATTAGAAGAATATATACCAACAGTAGATTAGATGAAGCAGAGGATTAATCCCTGATTTGGAAAATAAAGTAATAGAAAATACTCAATCAAACAACAACAAAAAAACCAAACAAGAAATAAATATATTTTAAAGGTCTCTGGGACAACATCAAGCATACCAACATTTGCATCATAGGGGTACTAGAAAGAGAAGAGAGAGAGCAATGAATTGAAAACTTGTTTTAAGAAATAATGATGGAAAACTTTCCTCACCTGGTCAAAGAAACAGACATACAACCCCAGAAAGCACAGAAAGTCCAAAAGAAGAAAGACAGACCCACACCAAGACACATCATAATTAAAATGCCAAAGATTAAAGACAAAGAGAGAATCTTAAGAGTAGCAGGAGAAAAGTACTTACTAGCAACAAGGGAGCTCCCATAAAACTGTCAACTAATTTTTCTACAGGAATTTCACAGGCCAGAAAGGATTTGCAGGAAATATTCAAAAGCAAGGACCCAAAACTAAGATTACTGTACTCAGCAATGCTATCATTTAGAATTGAAGGACAGATAAAGAGCTTTCCAAACTAAAATAAGCTAAAGGAGTTCATTACCACCAAGCCAGTATTCCAGAAAACATAAAAGCGCCTTTCTTAAGAAAAAGAAAATCATAAATATAAAATAGCAAAAATATATATTTATCATTTACTTTCCATGTAAATGGATTAAATTCTCCAATTAAAAGACATAAGAGGGATGATGGATAAGTAAACAAAATTCTGACATATACTATTTATAAGAGACTCACTTCAGATTGAAAAACACAGATTGAAAATTAAAAGATAGAAAATATTTTATGAAAATGAAAAAGAAAAACAAAAAAAGCAGGAATAGCCATTCTTATGCCAGAAAAAATATTAATAAACTTTAAAACAAAGGCTGTAACAAGAGACAAAGAAGAACCTAGTAAGCCCACTTCTGTGTATTTATTTGAAGAAATCCAAAGCACTACTTCGGGAGGACATGTTCATCATTATGTTCATTGCAGCATTGTTTACAATGGCCAAGATGTGAAGGTAATGTGGGAGTCCATCTGTGGATGAGTGGATAAAGAGGAAGTGGTATATATATGCAATGAAATATTGTTCGGCCCAAAAAATTAACAAAACTTTGCCAACTGCAAAAACTTGGGTGTACCTGAATGGTATTGTGCTGAAATCTAAAGAACAAAATGAACAAACAAACAAACAAAACAGTAACAAACTCATAGATACAGAAAACATTTGATGGTTGCCAGATAAGAGGGAGGTGGGGGAGTGAAAAAGGGAAAAGGATTAAGAGACTTCATAAACCAATTTGTTATTTTAAATAGTCTAAGTATAAAACTAAAATCTTGTTTGTACTCAACTTGTTTCACATTTTAAAAAAATAATATAAAGATAATTTCTGACTCTGCCTATATTATGGCCAAATCTGTGTTAGAAAAAATTTAAACAGATAATTTTCCATAACTCTGAAAATTTTAATAGTGTGGTTATCCTTATGCTACCCATTTTCCACAATAGTGGACTTAGGCAGAAGAAAGAGCTGAAGCTGACTAAGCTCCAGTTCTCTGGGCCACACTGCCCTGAACACATACTAAGGGCCCTCAAAGACCTGTTGAGATATTCTTCTCCCCAAAGGTGATTGTCTCCAGGTGTTTAGTTTTGATGTGGTTGGATGTGGTTTAGTTTAGTTTAGTTTAGTTTAGTTTTGATCTGCTTTGCTTTACTTTTTGCTTTGGAAGTAGGGGGTAAATTAAAGTGGTACAAAAACACTCAGAAAGATCAACATTTTAAGAATGTATATTGGATGTGTTCCTGAAAATGTGAGTAAATAGAACATTTTATAAGTTCCACTCTTCGCTCACCCAACCATCCAAACCTTAGGGTACAGATTAACACTAAACAAGCCCCCAGTGCAACTGAAAATACAATCCCAACACTTGTGAAACAATTAGGACACTGGCTTACACCTTTCAAATATTTGTGAGTCTGTACTCCATGCAACACATTGTTTGAGGTCTCATGTGGAATTTGGTCCCCAGTCTCTGAGTGTTGACTACCTAGAGAGGGAGAGAACACAGACACAATAATCCAGTACACAAGAGTCATTCAGACAACTCAATGCTTTCAGAGTCAGAGGGCAAAGAGTTTGCCAAATTTAACCAATAAAGTACAGGATACAGAAAATATTTGGAACACATTTATACTAAAAATATTTTTTATCTGAAACTTAAATATAACTGGACATTGTACATTTTATTTGACTAGATAGATAAGGCTAGGCTTCTTTGAGAAGATGAGATGTCAGTGAACCAGTACTTTAAAGAGTGGAGGTATGTTACTCTGCCCTCCCAACTTGAGATTCATGTAGAAGGCCAATGGGAGAGAAGTTTAAGATGGGCCAGTGGGTGGGCTCAACTGGGGCACTTGTCTAAGTCCCTTTGGGCTGGTAAAATAGAATACCATAGACTGGATAACTTATACACAGTACACATTTGTTTCTCACAGGACTGGAGGCTAGGGAGTTCAAAATCAAGGCCATGGCAGATTTGAGGTCTGGTGTGAGCCCACTTATTCATAGACAACAGTCTTCTGGCTAACTTCACATGATGGAAGATGACAGGCAGATTTCTCAGCACTTTGATAAGGGCACTAATCCCATTTATGAGAACTCTGCCCTCCCAACTTGAGTACTTCCCAAAGGCCTCACATCCCAGTACCATTCCTTTGGGGTTTAGGATTTCAACATAAGGATATTGGGGGACACAAACATTAAGTTTCTAGCACCACCATAAAGCTGGAAAAGTAGAAGGGAATGCATGGTACAGGATGTGAAATCTCGAATAAGTTGTGTGAGTCTTTCTCAGACAAGGAATTTGATCAATCAAATCCATGTCTTAGTATATGAGAGAAGTATCTTATTAAGTGGTAAATGCTACAGAATATTTTGCAATGATAGTCTACCTATCTCCCAGCTTATTGTTGTCAGTTAAACTTTATAAATCAGTCAATTTTTTAAAGAAAGATTCATCTGGCCTGTACTTTGCACCACCTCATTGAAAATAACATTTCAGTGCCATTTAAACTCAGTTTGATCAAAATAACACAGAAGTATAATCAAGAAGTTTTAAAAACTCTTGAGTCTAAGCAACTGTGAGTCCTGATGATGACATTTCTTCCCTTTGGCTCTTCACTGTGAGGTCTTGGCAAAGTCACATAGATCTCTGGGCCTTGGTGCCTTCATATATAAAGCCTATCCTGGCAACCAAAGAAAGGACAAGCGATAGCTTCTACGGAGCACATAGCATAATTCAGGATGCAGTGGACACACTATAAATGATAAGGTTGGCAGAAACATAACTTCCAGCACCATCCTGACAGTTACATGCAAATTTGGCTACAAAAACAGTCATCTGAGTAGTCTTAAATCTCTCTTAAATAAAAGTTAATGAGTTGAGTTCTTTTCTTACCTTTTACTCTTTAACTAAAATTTCATGTATGGCAGCTGCATAGCTTGGTTGGCAATGAGACAGTCAAGGGCCAGGGCCACACAATGCTGAGCATGTGTATACCTTCCAAGGCTGGGAACTGGGAAAGTACATGATAACCCCAGCTGATGGACAAATTTAGGTTATTCCCACTCCTAAATGCTGGCATGCTGCTTTTAAATAAAAGATTCTTTGACTGAAAAAAAAAAAGCCCAGAGGGTCTTATTTATCTGAGTTGGCTTAAGCAGCCCCCTGCTCTTCCCTGCAGCCACTTAGATGCCTTTATGGCCCATACCAAGTGGCCCACCTGCCTAAATATGAGACACTGCTGAGGTTGGCATCTGCTCCAGTCACAGGCAAAAAGACACATTGTGAGCCTAGTATTAGGCCCTAAAAGCATAATTTTCAAAAATCCAAAATGACATTAGCTAAGCTTTCTGCACACTCATCTAGCAGGTATACTGGGTAACTCTTGCTTACAATTGGATTGACCTCAAGACATTACATAATCTCTTAGCTCAGCTTCCTCATCTGTAAAATTGGGACAATATCACTCTTGGGCTATTGTGAGACTGGAATTATTCTGTACATTTGTATCACCTAGCTTTGCTCCTGGCAAATGGTAGCAATTGTAAGAAAAACACTTATTGAGTGTTTACTATGTGTTAGCAATTGTTTTAAGTGCTTTGTAACTATCAATTTATTTAATCCTTAAAACAACCCTAAAGAAAAAGTGCTATTATTATTCTCCATTTTTTCACTGAGGAAGTAACGGCTTTGAGAGAGTCTGTGTGTGAACCAAGTACATGCAGCTTCTTTAGGCCAGCTGTGCCCAGAGCTCCACAGCCTGGCTTCAGATTCCAGGCCTAATCACCACCCAGTATTTACTTCCTTACAGTCACTGATTTAAAAAGATCATTGTTCCACAGTAGGAATGATTGGTATGTCTCAGGTGTATGAGTGCCATATGCTGGGTCAGGCTCAGGGCCCTGAGAATAAAGGTTCCACTCAAACCTTATGCCATCACCATTGGGCCCAGTATTGGCTCCCAGGCCATGAAGCACAGTGACTTGCCCACTGTCCACTGCCACTATCTGTTCTTTCTGAAGCTCAGTCACATCAGTATTACCTGCAGATCCTGAAAGGATCTCCTTTTAGGCCTAAAACTTCACCTCCATCATGGAGAGCCCTTCCTAAGTATCTCCAGGTCAGGTGAGACAGCTGGCCACCCTGCTGTATTTTTGTGAAAGGCATAGAGCCTTCTTCATTTCCTTTCTGCATTCTCCCTGCAGCCCCCACCCCCAGCCCTCCCACAGCTGTGTGAAAGGCCAGCTTCCCCGCCCCACTCCTCAGGCACACACTTGGCTCCTGTTTTCTCCAGCCTCCCTGGGACTCTGTCATCTGGTCTGGCATCATTCTAACTATGAAGCATTCTGTCTGTGCCCTCATTGTCATCAGTAAATTACTCCTCAGATTTAATTTCTCCTCCACATGATGGTTCTGTCACTCATGCCCTCAAGGTCTTTGCACTTTCTCCTGCCTCTTTAGGAAATGCTCCTGGCTGACTCCTCCTCATCTTTAGGTTACAGTTCAATTGTCACTTTTTTGTAGATGGCTTAAATAATGTCACCTCCCTCATCCTGCTCCCTGACACTAGTTTTCATCACTCTCTTTATTTTCTGCCATGACCCAGTGAGGTAGAAAAATCACATGACTTATGTATTGATGTGTTTATTATCTGTTTCCCCACCTAGAACATGGGCTCCAGGTACCATGTCTGCCCAACTCCCTACTTTATCTCAGGACCTAGCACATGC
Source organism: Lyroderma lyra (assembly GCA_004026885.1). NCBI lineage: Eukaryota > Metazoa > Chordata > Mammalia > Chiroptera > Megadermatidae > Lyroderma > Lyroderma lyra. Next base: position 17,385 of record PVJL010010585.1, on the reverse strand, counting down.
CTGATCTGTAGTTGGTGCTCAGGTATTTGCTGAATGAAAATGAATATGCCTGGAGGGTGCTCAGAAGGACAGGTGTGGCTGAAAATCCCAAAATAGCCCACACTGCTGGACTCATCTGTGCATATGTTACCCTGATATTTTGAGGTTCTGTGTGGACAGGACACCCTGCCACTGAGATCTCTCTTTAGTGGGACTTGTGTCTCCAGAAGCTGGCATGCTGTCAGCAGGTCAAAAAGCTCTTAGCCTTTCTTGATTTTATCACAGCCACTAAGAGTCCTCACCTAAAGTTAGGTCTTTCACAGTCCTATGTCCAATGACAGATTGCAGTGGCAGTGTTGGAAATAAAACTCCGGTGTCACAAATAAACACTGAGATTGAAATATCTCAGCAAGGCAATTTTTACTTCTGCAGAAGGGTGCATGGCAGCACAGACAAGATTGAGACTCCAAGCACACGAGGCAGAGAGCTGAGCCACTTTTTATCTCTAACATAGCCTTGATTAAGGTTGAGTCTTACTCTGTTGGCTAGGGTTTTGACCATACAATCTAGTCGTTACCCCATTGGTTAATTTATGTTTTATAGGGGAGAAGTACAAGGGGTAAAAAAATTCCATAGTATCCCATGTGATTTATGTGTAAACAGGATGAGTTGAGGGGGAAAGGGAGGGAAGCTTTTTGGGAGCAGGTACTTAAAGAATATGGGATAGCTTTTGCAAGTTTCTAGTTCTATGTGTGGACACATCACTCTTATTTAGAAGAAAAGACATATATTTCCATAATTTATATATTCCAAGAGTACAAAGGCCTGGCCATTTGGACCCAATGAGATGCATCTCTGATGGGTTATTCTAGCTCCAAAACTTCCATGGGGATGTGCTGGGCTGTGATCAGGCCTACAACCACCTCACCCCTCCTTCTGCTTCCTTCCCCTCCCATCCGGTGCACAAGTGTTGTTCCCAAGGGCACCTCCAATGTTACCACCTACCAGTTAAACTTTATCCAAGAGTCTTCTCTGTTGGAGGACTCAGTGATGAGCCCCTCTCATTGCTCAGTACCTTCCCTGAGGCAACAACACAGAGATGCACAAACAAGGTGTTTAGGCCTAGTGAGAGAGGTTAAAAATCATCCAATGGTTCCATGCAGTGTTAGGAGGAAGATATGAGGCTATCTAGGGGACAGAGGTGAGCTCTAACCAAGCCTGCAGGTACCTGGCTGAGACGAAGCACCACAGAAACTTCCTGAAGAATTTGCCGCTTAAGTTCAGTTCTGAATAACAAGCAGGATGAGAGGCACAGATGCAGAGAGATGCAGCTGGAAAAGTCAGCAGGGGTTGACTGAAGAAGACACAGGAGGAATGGACCAAGTGAATAGGATGGCAGCCCCACCAAGATGGAGAAAATATAGTTAACCACTCAATATGAGAGATGTCACAAATCCGGGACCCCAACATCATCTTTAAGATCAGAAAGGGCACTAGGCTGCAGATCTCAGCCCCTATTCTGCTCTTTCCTTGAATGAGCCTTGAATCTCTGGGTGCCTCTGTGTCGCAGTGCTGAGCTGAGCTGTGCAAAGCCATGGGCAGCCTATTCAGGTGACCTCTTTCTAAAGTCTTCTCTAATAGGATTATTCTCTGTGTCTGCTCTTGTTTCCACATGTCATGTTACCTGCCACTCCTCTGGCTTCTGCTCTTTCCAAATTTATCCATCTTGAGTCCTCATTACTTGGTATTTATCACCTAATGAAGGTCTGCTACTGAGGCAAGAAGGTAGAGGCAAGATTTGGGTCTCCGGCACATCTGACATGTCCTGTGGAAAATGACCACCCAGAAGGATATGCAACTTCACTTTCTTCATAGAGATCCCTCCCTTCCTCTGCTTAGATTCCTCTTTTATCTGCCATTATCATCAGCCACAATGAGGAAGTTAAAAGGTATAAAATATCTGCTGATTTAAACTGGTAACTAACACCTGGGCACTAAGGATTACAATAACCTTCCTTTCACCTAAGCCTCATTATACCATCACTAGAATATCATACATATGTCTGAGAGCTCAATAATATTATAGCAGACTGAATCCTGGAAAGGTACATGCACAGTCAAGAAAATGTGATATAATAGCCTTCTGTCAATCAAAAATGCCAATCAAAAGGCCCTACACCCATGTAGGCATAATCCCTTACAACTAAAGAGAACAAAAGCTACTGTAGCCTTGCTATTCCAGGCTCTTTGAGCCACTTGCCTGATCAAACCCACTCCCACCTCTTTAGAGTGTACTTTCACTTTTAATAATCTGCTCTTTTGCTACTACTTTGCTTGATTCTTTGTTCAGGACATTGCACCAAGGAGTGTCCATGGGCTGGTAATATAAATTTGGTGAGTCAGCCAGGAGGTAGGCTCTTTTGGGAATCGCCAAAATTCCTTGCTCTTCTTTCTATCACTTGTTGCCTCTTGTGTTTGTGATCCTTCATGGACATGGATCAGACAGTTAAAAGCCATCTGGGCATCTGCTGCTTGAATTCTCCTGAGATAGGATAACCCAGTCTTGGAACAGGCCACTTGGGGTCAAGAAGAATCCAAGCAACTAACAGGCCTATGTTTGTACAGCATAATGTCTCATAATATGTTAATTTCTCATCTTCCCTATTCTTTAATCACATTACTAACTTTCTCTGGGAACGTCAATATGCCCTTTTATTTGACCTTGCCCCCTGCTATAAGGCAATATGCCTCATCTGTTCAACTTCTGTTTTTGAATGGAAGCTCTTTGGTGAGAAGTCCTCATCAGACTCACATTTTTGGCTAGAGCTTTTGAGCCATTTATTATATTGTCCTACCTGCTGGTTCCGTCTTCCATCCCCTCTTCTTCCTTCTTCAAAGCCTCAGAGGATCTCAAGTCTATAAAAGTTTTCTTTTGCCATCTCCACATAATAGAAAAATACCTAGCAAGTCCTATTTCCTCAACTCCTCAGACTTTCTTTCCTTCTCTTTTACTGTCTACCATGGGAACCACCCTTCTGTCCCTTCAGATTCACCTGTTGGCTGAATTCTCAGCCACTGGGAAAAGTTTGACCCTGATAACTGTAAAAAAAATTTTCTTGTCTTTTTTTGCAATGTACCTTGGTCCCAATATAAATTGGGTGACTGAGAACATTGGCTAACTAATGAAAACATAAATTATAATACTGTTTTACAATTAGATTTGTTTTACAGAAAATAAAAAATGGTCAGAAATTCCATATGTTCAGACCTTTATGGTCTTTCACCAAGATCCTTCTTTATCCATTGAAAACAAAGGAACTAATGCAAAGAAAGATCAAAAGCAAGACATGACACCACGTCATGTGCACACACCTGCAAGGGCATATATGCCTGTATTTTGGTTGTGCATTTGTGTTCAACGTACACACATTTTTGTTCATGCACACACATGTAAAAATTATTTTGCACATACTGACATGGGCCTCACTCGCCCAGAGTAGCAAAAACTCGAAGTCACACACTCAAACCTCCAATCCCTACTATGCCTGTTTTTCTGACTAGCTCTCTTCATTTCTTTTTAAGGTACGCACATATGTGCACCCATCATAGTATACACATGTGTAATAATTTATTAGCAACTACTTACATATGCTTGAGTCAAACAGAATTGCCGAAAAATGACGTCATGTGCACACATCTGCAAGGACATATATTTTCGTGTTTGTGTCTTGTTCTGGGCATTTCTGTTTAACATAGGTACACATGTGCATCTGTCATCATTCACACACAGATACTAATTATTTTGCACATACCTACATGTGCCTGACTCACTCAGAGTGGCAAAAATACGACATCACACCCCTCACACCTGCAATGCCACCTATGCAAATGTTTCTGTCTGGCTCCCTTTTTTTCTCTTTAAGGTATGCACAGATGTGCACACATGATCATGCACACATGTGTAATAATTTATTATAAACTAATTCCATATTCCTGACTTGAACAGAATCGCCAAAATACCAAGTCATGTGCACACACCTGAAAGGAGATATATCCCTGTATTTCTGTCTGGCTCTGTGCATTTCTGTTTAACCCTACACACACATGTGCACCCATGATCATGCATGCAGGTGTAATAATTTATTAGCAACTGCATATATATGCCTGACTAAGACAGAATCATAAAAACATGACATCATACATACACACATGAACTGTGGTTTATGACTTAATTTCTATCAGGCTCTGTAGATTTCTTTCTAAGGTACGTATACATGTGAACACGTGAACATTCACACACATGTAATAATTTATTTACACTAATTTACATATGCCTGATTCATCCAGAATTGCAAAACCACCACATTATGTGCACACAATGACAAGGGCATATATGCCTGTATTTTGGTTGGACTCTGTGCATTTGTGTTTAATGTACACACACATGTGAACCTTTGGTCATGCACACACATGTAAAAATTATTTTGCACATATTTACATATGCCTCACTCGCCCAGAGTTGCAAAAACTTGAAGTCACACACTCAAACCTCCAATCCCTACTATGCCTGTGTTTCTGACTAGCTCTCTTCATTTCTCTTTAAGGTACCACACATGTGCACCCATCATAGTACACACACGTACAATAAATTTTTAGCAACTACTTACATATGCCTGACTCAGACAGAATCACGAAAACACCACGTCATGTGCAAACACCTGGGTGTATTTCTGTCTGGCTCTGTGCATTTCTGTATAACGTATGCACACATGTGCACACATGCTCATGCACACACATGAATTAATTTACTAACAATTCCTTTCATATGCCAGAATTAAACAGAATCGCAGAAAAACCACATAATGTGCACACATATACAAGGACATATATTCTCGTATTCCTGTCTGGCTCTGTGCATTTCTGTTTAATGTACGCACCCATGTGTATCTCTAATCATGCACACATATGTAATGATTATGTTGCACATACTTACATGTGCCTGTGTAGCTCAGAATTGCAAAAACCCGACATAATACACTCACACCTGCAATGCCGCCTATGCTGCTGTTTCTGCCTGACTCTGTGAATTTCTGATTAGTGTACGCATACATGTGACCCTCTAAACATGCACACATATGTAATAATTATTTCACACATACTTAAATGTGCCTCACAAGCTCAAAATTACAAAAACACGACATCACACACACATATCTGCAATGCTGCCTATGCCTCTGTTTCTGATGGCTTCCTTCATTCTTATTTTAGGTATGCTCACATGTGCACATTTGATCATGCACACATATATAATTATTTATTTACAAGTACTTACATATGCCTGCTCCACATAGAATCGTAAAAACATGACGTCATACACACATACATACAAGACCTCCTATGCCTGAATTTCTGACTGGCTCTCTAGATTTCTCTCTGAGGTATGTACACATGTGAGCATGTGAACATGCACACACATGAAGCAATTTATTTGCACAAATTTACATATGCCTGATTCACTCAGTATCTCAAAAACACCCATCATGCATGGATTTCTGTCTGCTCTGTAAATTTCTGTTTAATGTACACACATATGTGCTCCCCTAATCATGCACACACATGTAGTGATTATTTTGCACACACCTACATGTGCCTGACTTGCTCAGAATTGGAAAAACCAGACATCATACCCTCACACGTGCAGCTCCGCCTATATCTGTGTTTCTGTCTGGCTCTCTTTGTTTCTCTTGAAAGTATGCACAAATGTGCTCACATGATCATGCACTCATGTGTAATAATTTATTGCTTTCAAGTAGTTTTTCACCTTTCTTCAAACTATTAAGTTATTTACCAACCTTTTCTTTTTGCAAATGCTTCAACCCTCTGAAATTTTTTTCTATTTTAGTTTACCAAAATATTTATGAATAGAGATAGACTTGTCTGTGTATTTAAAATTCATAGTCATAAATGTTCACATTACTGTTTTTGTGACTACATTTTATAGTTAAGACTTCAGCATTAAGATTAGAAAAGGAAGATGAAGACTCTCCCTGGGATTCTGAGGTACTGTCTTCCATTATCATTATTATCAATACCATTAATGTTATTTTAAGTATCAGCATTAATGTTATTTTTAATATCAGCATAAATAAAAGGTATGCTTTTATTTTCCTTTTTCATGTCTATATTTGCCCATACAAATTATCAATGTTTTCTTATACTTAAAACTATACCTAATAAAACAACTATGTGCCTAATAAAACAACTATGTGCTAACTATAATGACAGCACAGTAACATTCTACTAAAATGCAAGACTCTCCTAGTGAAATCAGTGTAATCTAGTATAAAAATCTAAGGCTCCAGAGTCATAAGAGATCAGCTTGGATTCTGAAATCAAGTTTATCTAAAAAATTAAGAATTATTCCAGGGTGACCTAAGGGCAAACATCTAATTCTGTGCTTTTTGTGCATGTGTAAATGTCCTCTGCAATTCAGGCACAGAGAGTTTGGATTATGGGTTTATTTTAACTTGGAACTTGAAAAGATGATGCCTGGGACACCCAGATATTAGTGTGCTTGTATGGACTAGTAGAGCTGCCAGGAACTTTCTGAGAGAAGGAAAAGGATGGGGAATCAGAAGAAATCATAGGATTATACTAACAAAAATTTGGCTTAGTACTGTTTTAATACTTAACAATGGTGTTGTTCAGATACCCGTGTCAAGCATTGAGTAACTTTATGGCAACCACACTTGTAGCACTAGAAATGCAAAGTAAAAATGAGCTCACTGAGGTGTCACAGCATCTGCTTCCTGGTGGTAACAAATGAGAAGGGCTTTTGTAAACTGTAAAGGCTGCTACGGAGAAGTAAGATGCAATGTTCACAGTGGCCTCTAGTGATGTACTCTATATGGGACACACTTTTGTTAACCCAAAGGCCAATAAAATGTCTGTGGTGTCAAGAAGACAATTGGAAAGGTAGAAGCTGCCTGTGGGTTTTTCATTTAGGGAATATTAAGTTTCAGCAGACTGCCCTTGGTGATATCCTATAGGCATGAAGTACTTCGGTACTTGAAGCCTTCTTAATGAGATCCTAAATGTTTTTACCTGAAGTACGTTTCTGTTATTGGATACCAACATTGTCCTCGGGAGATAGGGACTCAATGTGACAGCTGAAGAGTTAAGACGTAGCAGTAGGAGCAGAAAAACAAGTAAACAGTTCATGATAACTCACTGGAAGTTCCTCATATAAAAAATATGGAGAATCTTATTAAATGTAGAGTGTATAAAATGTACATTATCAATGTTTCACTTGTTTTCAAACCCATTCAGCCCATTGTTAAAGTGGAAGATCCTGACCTTCATGTTCCTGTAGAGAAGAAGTATGTCGAAACATCCATATCAGGTACGTGCAGTGATGCAAATTTCACTTTAAAAAGCAATACACAGAAATATTTGACATGTGCACAATATTCTTATTCATATTTTTATTCCTATTGTAAATTTAATTGCAGGGTTTGCCATGAACAATGTAGACACTATTGCTGGTATCCATGTTTGAGAAAAAAGATATTTACAGGAATAGGAAAAAGAGATTTTAAAATTGTAATCTTTAATATTACATTTCTGCTTTTGTTTCCATACCCTAAATTTTCCATTTGGCATCCTTGCCCTTAATAGTTCTTCAAGGTTCTGAGAGTTTGTGTTTATTCACTGAAGACAGGTTTATTCCATATTGATGATCGTATGTCATAAATATTTCTGGAAACATGTCCTCAGTTCAGGAATGCACCTTCTTTAGTTTATATTGTTGCTTTCTTAATTGATATCATTCCATTTATTCATGTGTCGCTCACATTCATCACTACCACAGCACTTACAGTGATCTGGCACATATGCAAATATGACCATTGATTAAGAGTTAAGACATTGAGTGTCCAGGCACCTTAAAATTACATATGTGGTTTTATGATCTGCCCAACTTACCATCTTTCGCACTTTCTACTGTTCACCCTGGTCTCTGGCATTACTGAACTGCTGGTGGTGCCCTCCTCACCACCCCTGTATTGTAGATAACCTCTACCCTAGTGTATCTTTCTCTCCCTGTCTTGACACAGCCTTGCGTGCTCTGTCCCTTTCCTGCCCCCTACCACTTTGATTCTGGATAACCTCAAGCTTCAGTCAAAGATCAGGCATCACCTCTAGAAAAGCCATTCCTGACACCTCCTATGTCTGTTCTTCCTTTACCCCCAGTGCTAAATGCTGAAAAAGGAAACAATTTTGTCAGAATAGAAGAAAAAATAGTTCAATATATGGAAGTGTGTATAGTAATGAAGAAATAAAAAGTAACAGTAATATCAGAAACTGTGAATTATGTTGCAGTTGAATCTTAAGGTGTTGTTAGAAGGTACCATTGAAGTAGAAATACAGTACCATGGTCCATTTATGCTCTCCTCTGTTTCTAAATTTTGTGTTATTTAAAACTGTTTATTCACTGATATCTACTGAATGAATTTCTGAATGAATTTTTGGCATGTTTGCATAACTTGAACTTTGGGACACCTGTTATTTCCCAAATGGATTGTTGAAGTTTAAGAACATTAGCAGTATTTCTTAAGTAACTATCAGCTAACAGTTAAGTTAATTTAAACTTCCAATTGATTATATACTACTTTCTGTTTTTATAAAGATTATACTTTTTCTAACTATTCTGAGTAGTCCATTTTAACTATTAATGTGGTTTTCTCCACAGAACTACAGTACAAAACATCGTCAGAGGAATAGGGGAGAGTCTCATTGTAAGTGAGAATACCCACCCAAGTGTATGTGACAATGCAATTTCAAATTATTAGTATGATATTGTTTCTGTGCATTAATAACATAACATAGCTCAATTGTATTTCTTTCTCAAGCTCGACTTTTACAATAAATAGGTCATAACTGAATGTTACTTGTATAGCCTTCAAAAAGCTTAGAAAACTTAAAATACTATTCAGTTCTATCATAACAAGCACCTCCACTTTATCAGTGGAATTGAAGGCAAGCAAATGCTCTGAGTAGTTTTCTTCTCTCATTTTCACATCTTTCTCATATCATCAACAAGGTAACATCAAATATTGAATCTTATGATTAAACTATTGACATTCTGAACAATACAAATAAGTTGGCCACTGAGTTGTATTCATGTGAAAGGAATTATCATTCTCAGGGGAGTGAAATTTGCAGCTTTACATCGCTGGTCACTGATGCCAAAGTTAGAGAGTCATTCTGCCTTGTGTCATCTATGTAATTGACTGCAGAGTTGACGTTCAGGGAGAGAACTGGGTCATGAAATGCACTCACTGCCTATTAACAGAATCATACCTTCCAGGATGGGTCTTTTGTTGTTAGAGTACAACCAATACCTTTCTAATTGCTTTCATGTCAGTGTAGGAAATCAGTAAATATTATTCAATGTTTTATCCAATCTCATTCATGGTAATTAGAATAAATTAGAATTGGAATCAACAGATACCTATGTCAAGGCATAACACTATCTTAGCCTGTGTTTTGAATTAAAAGGCATTTGTTTTTCTTTCTGATCACTGTTAATGATTTTGGCTTCTCACAATAATCTACTACACTGTTTTTCCAGTGGACTGAAAATTTAATGAATAGTTTATTCAGACAGTGAAAGATGACTTTTGCTGGTTCATGTTTTTCTCTTAATTTAGACTAAGGAAGTTTATTTTTCACTTCTTAATTTCAGTCTAGTAACTGTGGAGTATGTAAACCTAGATTAAAAGTTTAACAATAAATTTTAATTGTATTCTCATTTTCCTGTGTTCATTTTTGATTCTCTAGTCTGTATCAGAACAAAGTGACAGTCAGAAGACACTTCCTATACTACAGAATGCTGGATGGTTACAAGGTGCCATTCTGACCAATAACCTTTGCAAACAATAGAAGACAAAAATAGATCTTCAGAGAGTGGATTATGAGGTATTTTCTTTCTTCATTTTTATATGTGTTTGTATATATTTCTGTGTGTTTATATTTAAAAACCAATACAGTAAATATGAAAATATATGGGATATTTTAAAGCATATGTGTGTGAGGGAGTGTGTGTGTGTGTGTGTGTGTGTGTGTGTGTGTGCGTGCGCTCACCTGCATATTCAAGGTGGGTGGTGATATTTTTAGTTGAATGGAATTAATGATGTTTCTTGATGCAAATGTATTTATGTCCCACAGTCAAGTAATGATGTTCAAAATGGCCTCATTTAAAGAGCCGCCTTTTCAAAGTTTTTAAAAGAATTGTTGACCTTTTTATAATATCAAAACCATTGGTACTCACAACAGATGTTCAAGGTTTCAGCACTGAATTCATCACCCTTTGCCATAGTAATAGAGAGGAGGAATACTACAGTCAGTTCTGAGACCAGATTCTGGATGTTATTCTCCTTCTTTTGAGGAAAGGTAGCAGTTTGCTCCAAGTAGTATTTTATGCAAACAAAGAACGTTTGAAGAAAGTAATATCACATGATATATATTAAGTGGTGATTTATAGATGACTATTTTATGCCTAGTAAAATAGGTCAGTGTATTTTCACAGCCTTCACATTTAATTTCTTCTGCACATGATGAAGAGAAAGTAATTTTATGATTTTCTGAAAAGAGCTCTATAAATGTTATCACCTTTAGCATGAGATTTTTTAAATACTAGACTTGTTTTGAACTGTTGCCTTTGCACAAAAGCCATCTGTGGGCTGGTGTAGGAGCACTGTTATGGAGTCAGAAGCCCTGAGAAAATCCTGACCTTGACTTACCTTTTGAATCTGTCTGTTTCAGACTCCGGTAAGTGCAAGACTTCACTGATGATTATAGTGGTGTGTGCTTCAATGCCTAAATTACTAGATGTGATTTTTATAACTGTCTTTGAAAATATTAGAAAAGTAGATTATCTATGGAGTAGTCTAGGAAAGAAGAATCTTAGGAAATTTACTCTGTTGAAATATAGCAGAGTTAATAGTGTTACCATGGAGTATCTCTATATTCAAACTGTAAACCATAATTAGAAATGTAGTCACGTTACTTAATCTTTTATTTTATGCCTTCTGGGTTTGTTGTATTTCCAATTCTCTGATGATTTTACTGTTCTCTTTTTCACTTCATGGATTCAGCGTCTTTTATTACAATTTTGAATGTTTGGGAATATATGTTGTATGAAGTTGGAGGTTTGGAACCAACTTTATAGGACAAGATCCTTTATTTATATTTGCAGCCTCTCTCTGATCAGTGCCTGTGAGTGATAGATACTGCAAATATTTGCATGTTACTGAATGATGGAGTAAGTGAGTGAGTGAGTGAGCCTAAGAATAGTAAACCCTGTGTCTCTCTGGAATCACCACATCTAGTACCACTCCAAGTTTCATATTTCCTACATGCTTACCACTCTTGATATAATTCACCTTCTAATATTTAATTCTGAAGCCCTCTTTCCAGGTTTGGCTTTTGTTATGTTCATGTTTGAATTACAGCTAGAATGACTGTTGTAAAATATACTCATGTGATTATGTTACACCTCTGCTTATAGAGTGGCTCCCATTTACATGAGGACAACATTCATATACAAGCATTACACTTGCCTCTTTTGGTTTGGTTCTGATTCTGCAGTTTTATAGTTCCATCTCATTCCCAGTGTTTCAGTTTGACAACTTTCCTAGGTACCTTCACTTGCTGTGTTGTCTCATACCTCAAGTTTTGCTCTTTCTGCCCTATCTAGGATACCCTTCCCAGCCTCTGTCTACACCGAGTATAGTTTTTAAGATACGGCCCTATATTTATATCATTTCCTGAGCTCCAAAGTAAAACTGACTGTTGTTTCTATTGTGTCCTTAAGGTACTTCACATCCTTCAGATGTAAAACTAGCCAAGGATACTTTTCTGTTCTTATTGTTTTCATATATCTCTACCCCTACACAATATAGCACAACATCTTTTATTTATATTGCAACCTCTCTTTGGTCAGTGCCTGTGATTTGAGGGATAGGGTAAATGTTTGCATCTTACTGACTGATGGGCTGAGGGAGTGAGTGAGCGAGTGAGTGAGCAAGTAACTGAATACAATGTTTTCTGAAGTTGCGTTTCTGTTTTGTTTTCTTTTTACAGGAGAAAACAGCAGAGCCAACACTGGAAAAACAGGAAAATGGTATGGATGTTATAGAGCACTCCATGAAGGCAAACAAATAAGGGCCATTAGGCTTATATTGATGGAGCACCAAATAAGAATGGACGTGGTGATGTCATAAGTGTCTATCCATTGTTTCTAGCTTGTAAACTAATCTAACGTCTGTGAATCCAAATGTGATATTGATTGCTTTCAAGTAGCTTTTCACCTTTCTTCAAACTATTAAGTTATTTACCAACCTTATCTTTTTGCAAATGCTTCAACCCTCTGAAATTCTTTTCTGTTTTAGTTACTGAAATATATATGAATGGAGATAGACTTGACTGAGTATTTAAAATTCATAGTAATAAATGTTCACATTAATGTATCTGTGACTACATTTTATAGTTAAGACATCAGCATTAAGATTACAAAAGGAAGATGAGGACTCTCCCTGGGATTCTGAGGTACTGTCTTTCATTATCATTATCATTACTATTATCAACACTATTAATGTTATTTTTAGTATCAGCATACATTAAAAGTATACTTTGACTTTCCTTTCTCATATTTACATTTGCCCATACAAATTATCAATGTTTTCTTATGCTTAAAACTATACCTAATAAAACAACAATGTGCTAACTATAATGACAGCATAGTAATGTTCTACTAAAATGCAAGACTCTCCTAGTGAAATCAGTGTAATCTAGTATAAAAATCTAAAGCTCCAGAGTTATAAGAGACCATCTTGTATTGTGAACTCAAGTTTACCTAAAAACCAAAGAATTATTCCAGGGTGACCTAGGGCCAAATGTCTAATCCTGTGCTTTTTGTGCATGTGTAAATGTCCCCTGCCATTCAGACACAGAGAGTTTGGATTCTAGTTTTATTTTAACTTGGAACTTGAAAAGAGGATGCCTGAGATACCAAGGAATTACTATGCTTGTATGGGCAAGTAAAGCTGCCAGGAACTTTTTGAGAGAAGGAAAAGCATGGGGAATTGTAAGAAATAGTAGGATTATGCTAACAACAATTCAGCTTAGTGTGTTTTAACACTTACCAGTGGCTGGAACTCATGATGTTTCTTGATGCAAATGTATTTATGTCCAACAGTGAAGCAGTGATGTGCACAATGGCCTCATCTACAGAGCAGCCTTTTCATAATTTTTAAAAGAATTGTTGACCTTTCTATAATATCAAAACCATTGCTACTCACAACAGAAGTTCAAGGTTTCAGCACTGATTTCATCCACCTTTGTTGTATTAATAGAGATGTTAGTCATGAGGAAGAATAGTACAGTCAGTTCCAATACCAGATTCTGGATGTCATTCTCCTACTTTTGAGGAAAGTCACAATTTTCTCCAAGTAGTATTCTATTGCAGAACAAGGAACTTTTAAAGAAAATAGTATAACATGATATATATTAAGTGGTGATTTATTGCTGACTATTTTATGCCTAGTAAAATAGGTCAGTGTATTTTCACAGCCTTCACATTTAATTTCTTCTCCACATGATAAAGAAGAAATAAAGTTATTGCAGCAGCAAGTAATTTTATGATTTTCTGAAAAGTGCTCTATAAATGTTATCACCTTTAGCATGAGTTTTTTGAAATGCTAGACATCTTTTGAATTGTTGCCTTTGCGCAAAAGCCGTCTGTGGGCTGGTGCAGGAGCACTGTTATAGAGTCAGAAGTCCTGGGAAAATCCTGACCTTGCCTTACCTTTTGAATCTCTCTGTTCCAGACTCTGGTAAGTGCAGGACTTCACCTCCGGTAAGTGCACGTGATTACAGAGGTGTGTGCTGCAATGCTTAAATTAGTAGATGTGATTTTCATAACTGACTCTGAAAATAATAGAAAAGTAGATTGTCTATGGAGTAGTCTAGGGAAGAAGAATTTTAGGAAATTTACTCTGTTGAAATATAGCAGAGTTAATAGCCTTACTGTTGAGTATCTCTATATTCAAACTGTAAACAATGATTGGAAGTATAATCATGTTACTTCATCTTTTATTTTATGCCTTCTGGTTTTGTTGTATTTCCAGTTCTCTGATGATTTTACTGTTCTCTTTTTCACTTCATGGATTCAGCATCTTTTATTAAATTTTTGAACTTTGTGGAATATATGCTTATATGAAGTTGTAGATTTGGATCTAACTGGTTTTTTTTCCAATGGTGTATGTACTTATTGCCATCTTGTCATTATATAAAATTGTAGGTTCTGCTTTACTTTCAGAGGATATTATATGTCATGTCATTTCATTGAGTGTTACATACAAGTCTCCTTTGTTTTACTTAGCTTTCTAATAGTTGTGCAAAGGAAACAAATCTTTTTTCCAATTTCTTGCCTCAGACTGGTGGTGTGATGAATGACAATTATCCTTTTCATTGCAATTGGCTTTTCTTCTGAGGTGATAAACTGTTTTTGAAGAAGAGGTGATGGTTGCACAATATTGTGCATGTAGTTAATGGGCCTGAACTCCTCAGTTTAAATGGGTTAATGTCATGGTTTGTGAACTTTTACCTCACTAAAAATGGTACTGTACAACAATAATTAATCAATGATATTAAGATCATGGTGCACATTTGAAAACAATAAATTGGTTTATATAAAACAGGTCTTCTGTTCTTGCTTTCCTCACCTATCTTTTTGATATTGGTCTCTAAGGAGCTACTTTGGTCTTTGCAATGGCTGCACAGATATGTGCTGAGCAGAAGTCACATCGGTCCCCTATAGATGGACAGATAGTTGTTCTGCCATCACCAACAGTGATGCAGGGAACACCTCCCAGCTCTAGTCTGCCGCATCCTCTGTGGCAGGATTGGATGGAGCAGGCTGCGAGAGCACACAGACTTCATCAGGCCCCCTGTCTATGTTCTCTGCGTGCCCTGTACAGGCCTTCACCTAAGCGCTAGTTCAGGAAGGGGTGATAAAAGGAAAGAACACAGCAGAGGAAGGCCTGACAGAGGAACGTGTTGGGGAGCAGAATGTGGTCCCAGCAGGAGCTTGGGAGACAGGCCGTCTGGGTGAGCCCACCTGCACCATTTCTTAGCTGGGAGACTGTGGGCAGCTCCTCGAACTTCAAGAGCTGGAGACTCTGAGTGGTGTTTTCCTGATGATATCTGCAATTCATGGACACGTGTGCACACATCTAATGAAAGATATCCCAACTTAGCATGCATTCTAATCTAAAGTACTCATTATTGTAAAGACTTAGGAAGAAAAATTACCAACAGATTATACAACATTATCTCTGAAAGATGATTTTTTTTTTTTGCTTTCTAAAATCTCTCCAGCAGTGGGTTCATTTCACATTATTCCTAAGAAACTTTATTAACTTTGGTGTTCATAGATGTGAAATCCAAGTTGAAAAATTTTTTGTATCTACAACTCAGACATCCTGATGACATTTTTTAGTTTCTTTCTTTACTGGATCCTGCTTGATAATCATAGGAGTATTGAGGAGTTTTAAATCTTCAACTTGGATGATCATAGTTTTATTGGTGTCTTTATAGTAGAGTTTCTCTGCAATATTTAACTCCCATACTATATGGAGTAGATAAAAATTTAGACTTTATTGTGCTGCTTACAGAGGAATAAGAAAACAATGTGAATTTTAAAATAGGTATTTGTAGTTCTTTTATGCATCATGGATAGTAGTCCTTTTAAATGCGTTGTAATTCTACCATCACATAAGTGTTTCCGTTCTGTTATTTAAAATAAATTTCTAAATGGTTGTCTTCTTGCAACATCATCATCTAGTGTTTTCATTCAACTTACAAAGCTTATTACAATAATATCCCAGAAATAATAAATATTTGCATATCTATAAAAGGGTATTATATGTTGTTAAAACATTTTTAAATATGTAATTGAATATTGGAATCCCATGATTGTATTCCTCTGCTTCTCTTTTTATTTTGAAAATTTCTCCAGTTTTGTGCAGGCTTTGCATTATTGAATTATATCAGTTTAGTATATTTTACAAATATCTGTCCTCTTAACCTCATATGATTTTCTTGAATAAAACTATCTATTTCTTCCCCAAATGTATTTATCCAGATTCTTCTCCTAAGTCACCTGGGAGACATAAGGCAAAGACAGTGTCCAAAGGATGACATATATCAAAGTGATACGTACCATAGAAAGCTGAAATCCTTAGAGGAGAGAATTTTTCAGCTAGAAAGTCAAAACAAATTGCTTCAACAGCAACTGGATGATGCTCTTAACAAAATGACCTTGCAGTAATTAATATCCAAGAACAGCTTTAGGATATCAGAAGAATATTATTCATAGTACCTGAAAAACAAAGTCATATTCTAAAAGCTACAAATACAAAGTTAATGAGTGAATTTAATCAATTTAAAGAAGAAAAAATAGTAAGTATCAGAAAATATGAATATGAGATTTCTGATTTCCTAAAAGAAAGTTCAATGATTAAATATTTAATGATGGCTAAATGTGAATTCTACTTGAATATTACACTTATAGAGACTGCAAATATATTTTCTCTAACAGCTTAAAAGCATCCATTGTATCTAGCAAATAAAAATTAGGCCTGTGAGATGCTTTATTTTCAGTAAAATCATGTGTTACCTATGAAAATTTAAGGTATTAATTGATAATAGAGATAGATTTCTATTAATAATTTAGCCTTATGTTGCTAAAATAATAATTTTAATCTTTCTGTCACCGCATTGTAATACCTTTATGAAGCTGACAAATGGAAATACTCAGATCTAAAATGAGTGCTTTGAAATGAAGTTTCAATACAGTGGATTACCTTCACAGTGAATTTTAGATTTCCCAGATGAAATGAAGGGCAGATGTTGTCCCTCAATGGTGCTTTTCCTTCAGTAGCTTTTTATACATTTTTATTTTTAATTTTTTTATTTTTTTATTGGGGTGACATCTGTTAGTAAGGATTACATAGGTTTCAGGCATACAATTCTACAGTGCATTGTCAACTTGATGTATAATCAGTTCACCACCTAATGTGACTTCTCTTTCCATCACCTTATATTTCGCTCCCCCCCTCCTCACCCGCCCCCCTCCACTTCTTCCCCTCCCTAACCCACTCGTCCCCAAGTAAACATTAAACTATTGATTGTGTCCATGGGTTATTTGTTTGTTCATTTCTTTTTTTCTTTGCTTTCAGTTTTATATTCTGCATATGAGTGAAGTCATACAGTTCTTTGTTTTTTCTGTCTGGCTTATTTCACTAAGCATGATGATCTCCAGGTCAATCCATTTTGTCGCAA
>PVJL010010584.1:0-48291 GCA_004026885.1 Lyroderma lyra | reverse complement strand
ACACACACACACAGACACACACACACACCTTACAAGGAGCTTTTTGCTTATGGAGACTTTCCTGACCATGCCTTTATCCTGCATAGGGTTTGAGGGTAAAATTTTTGTTTGTTGAAGTGTCGAAGCTAAAAGTTAGGGCTGTTAAGTAGTGAAAGAAAGGACATTATCCTGATTTTAAATTCTGCAAGTTTCAAGGGGAACAGCCCAAAGAGTGACTTCAAATAAAGACCTTGTTCCTGCAAAATGCCTCCCATATGTTTTGTCCTCAAATTTAAATAGACAAATAGTCTAGGGCTGGCTGTCCACGTTCAGGTGCAATTTTATCATGCAAATCTGCAAACATTTTTGTGGAGGTGTGTGCATTCGGCCTAACACACACGCCTCAAACACGTAACCGTCAGCGATGAGGTGAGCATTTCCCCGAAGGAGTAGATGAGAATGAGATGGGAGGTACTGAGAAGCAGCACTGAAACTCAGTTTTCCCATCTGTAAAATGGGGATGGTAACACCTAACTTGCAGTGCTGTTGTGGGACTTAGACGTTAACACACATAAGGTGTTTAGCAAAGCTTGGTGCATGGTAGGTTCTCAATAAACTACAGATCTTACGTGGATATTGAAAAATGAGATTAATAGCTCCAATAGGTAATGAACTGCTTAGGTGAGAATTTGAACCCACAGCTGAATCAATTACATTCAGGCCCTCATGCAAGCTGAGCACCCCAGGGCCTGGGTGCTTGTCTTTCCTGGCTGGCTCCCCTGACCCCGGCCCTCACCCACCCATCGCTTCTCATTTCCTAGATCTCTGTTCAAACGTCATCTCACTGTCTTTCCTGGACACCCTATATCCAAGAGTACTTCTTATTTTGCTTAAACTTCATTTACATTACTTAACACCTGACATTATTCATATATTAATTCTCTTATTTCCTGGATGTCTTCCCCTTGCACAGAAGTGTCGGGAGGGCAGAAAACACTGTTTGCACCATTGTATCCCTAGGACTTGGGCTAGTGTCAGCAACATGTTAGATGCCCAGTAAATATTTGTTGAATAAATGAGAGGATGAAAAATATCTAGAGAGTTCTGAAGTTTGGGAGTTGGAAGGGGGTCTAGAGGTGTTTATCTGTGGCCTTGCATCCCACCTGGGATGGGCCTCCATTTACAACAGTTCTGGCTGGAACGTTCCAGAACCTTCCGAGCTGCCTGTGACACGGGTCAGCAGTGGAGCCCAACCCTGCCTTCCTCCTGCAGCACGGCCTAGCTGGGCCTTTGGAACCACAGATGGGTGTCCCCAGGCTGTCCCCAGGCTGACTGCATCCCTGGTCTAGCTAGGCCTTTGGAACCATAGACGGGTGTCCCCAGGCTGACTGCATCCCTGTGTCCATGACCTGCGAATAACGTGCGTGTGCTGTTGTTTAATTCTCCTCCCACTGGGCTGTGGGCCAGAAGCAGGCGCTCGCTACCCCGTCTGCAGGGTTGCGCCTCTCAGAACCTCTTCAGTTGGGGAGCATTTCAGCAGCATCTCCCTTTACAATTCAACAACAATTTATAGGCCCCGTTTTGAGGAAATGCCGAAGAAAAGCAGAAGTAATTTGCTGTGCTGTTCCAGTCTCCTCCCTGGGCTTGCCTCTTTAGAAAAATCAGTTGGGGCCTTAATGGCCATCTCCGTTTCTAATGAGCTTTATTTTAATTAGACCCACACGTTATTATTTCAGTTGGAAAAAGGTCTCCTTTGTGACGAGCGGGAGGAGTGTGACAGCCTCTGATGGCTTCTTTGACCATAAATAGAAATGATCACCATGATCCAGCAGCAGGGACAGCAACCTAGTACATGGGGCTTTTCATTTCCAAGAAAGATGTGTTAACTAAACAGTTTTAACCCCCTCTCCCACAAAGTGTTTATTATACCCAAATCCTCAATTTACTGACAAAAGGAGGATCTTTTGAAAGCTTTAAGGCACATATTTCTCAAGTTTTATCTGACATTGGCACTCAGGTGACTTCAAAGATGCTCCTTCCCCACCAGGAGGTGAACAGGATTGAGGAAAAAGAAAAGCAAGGGGAAAGAACGTGGGATGTCCACATCCTGAGGCCACTCTCAACCCCTGTCCTAGAGCAGGAGGTGGCAAACTTCTCTGTGAAGGGCCACGCAGTCCCTGTGCTAGGCTCTGCATTCCATTCGGTCTCTGCTGTAGCTTAACTCCGCCACGGTAAGCACGAAGGCGGCCGCAGATAAAAGCGAAAGAGCAAACCAAAAAGTGGGCATGGCCGTGTTCCAATAAAACTTTATTTGTGGACACTGAATTTGGAATTTCACATAATTTTTCAAGTGTCAGAAAATATTATTCTGCTTTTTGTTTTTCCCAACCATTTAAACATGTAAAACACACACACATACACACACACACACACACACACACACACACACCCCAATACTCGTCTGATGGGCCAGATTTGGCCCATTGGGTTGTCGTTTGGCCACCCCTGTCGCGGAGAACAGAATTACCACTGGTGGGTTCAGAAGCTAACACTGTCCAGGCTTTGGCCCTGTTTCTGACAGCCAACAGCAGAGACAATTTCCGTGTCGAGAGAACTCTCTCTCAAGATGGGACCAGAGTTCTCCTTCAAAATGTCACTTTATGAAAGCATTGTTATTTTACAAACTAAAAAACCATCATCAAAATCAAAATTAAATTACAGAGTTTTCCTACAACCCCATCTTCCTAATAATCAGAGGGTTCAAGTTTCATTTAAATCACTGTCGATATATATGTTATTTTAATATGGTAGTTTCAATCCTATGATTAGGCATAATTTTTTTTTTTTTTGCTTTTTTCCATTAATGTTATCTTATAAAAATTTTCCCCATAGTAACCGATTCCTTATAATGGTAATAAATATCCCACAAACGTTTTTTGTGGAATTAGCTGTGGAAAATTTCCAGGCTGTTTGATGAGCTTAAACACTTTTGCTGCGGCGTTTGGATAAATCCAATGAGTATTTCCATCTGCTGATGGCGTTCGAGTTTTCCCCACAAGCTGAAAAAAACTTTTGTACATTTTTCTGTTTTTCCAGAATGAATAATGGGAAATATTTATATTTTCATGTAATAATTTATTTTAATAAAATGTACCATCTTAACCGTATCGACTTAAAAATATAAATACTGTAATGATTGTAAAATTGTTATTCAATGTGAAACTGTTTCAAGGACTTTTCTCTATTTTAAATATGTCTCCTGTGGTTTACACTATCAACAACAAAGATGTTTTGTATGCTGTATTGTGTAATGTTTTGTAATAAATTTTTTATGTCATCAGTGCCATTAGATTCTAATTTATCTATCCTTAAATCTAACTGATGTCACTTAGTATGTTTTGAATATTTTTTGCTAAAATTCAATATAATGGTAAATTTATTACCATAAAACAAAAATTTAAAATAAAAATAATGTCATTTATATCCAAAGCAGCTCGAAATGTTATTATTAAATGCATAAAGGAGTCAAAATGTCAACTTTTATTTTTGATGATTTTTTTGACACATTTTGAAAAAAAAACTAGGTCAACTCAGTGAAAAGGATGTTGTAATTAGTCTATCCTGAGGGGTAAAAGTTCAGGTTTATATACCGCCCCATCACCGCTAAGCCAGGACAACCCAGTTGGTAGACTGGAGACTCCCGGATTCTTTAGGGCTCACTTTCTCTAGCACAGGGAGCCTCATGGTGTCCTCCAGGGTTCACTTCCTTTAGGACAATGGCTTTAGCAAGTCTGGGATTGTAATCCACAGGCCTCTCGACAAAGATTGCCTTCCAGATGAACTCTTTAGAGCTCCTGGTTCCGAACTAATTGCTTATACTCCAGAATTTATACTGAACATGGTGGGAGGTCTGAGGAGACTAAACACACACTCTTCTCTACAGTTTTTATCGGACAACAGTCAGGAGTCAGATGAGAATCAGTTTCTAGGCTGGATGAGCAAACCCAGCAGGCCGGCCCCCCACCCCGCGGGCCCTATGGGTGGTGACTGACACACCTAGTCACAGGTGGAGAGAGCGGAGTCTGTGAATTGTCAGGCACTTATGGATCCCAAGGGATAGGCGGTTGGCTATCCCAGTAAAAAAACCAAGGAGGTCAAAATAATGACAACACTTCCATTGTTTCAGAGGATTTTTACTCTCCAAAAGGAGAAGCAAAACTAAATGAAACAGAGGTTTTAAAACCCTTTTGAGCTCTCATTGCTCTCCTGACAAAAGCTGTCTCTTGGTCATCTCCAAATACAGCTTAGTGTCCTGGGCTTTGACATGCCAGCCCAGTGACATGGTGTCAAGTGTCCAAGAAGCTGTCCCAAACATCTGGTTAATGGACTCCAAGTTTCACACCTGACCCCATACAGGAGGACCTGACTCACAGTGACAAGGGCAGGCAGTGGATGATGGATGAAGGACTCTACCATCAGTAAAATAATGACATATTTAAAGAAATTCACTTTTAAAATTGAGCATTTCAGACAAGGGACTGTTTCCTACTTATTTTGCATCCCATACTTCTTATTGACTTTTCTATCCAGAGTAACTAGCATAATATCTGGTGCTCAGTAAGTACAAAATAAAAAACATTTTAAATGCGTTTTTGCTACCTGCTTTCTGGTGCCACCATTAACTTCAGAGGAAACCATTGGTCCATCTGTGATATGAAGGTTATTAACTGTAGCTCTCAGCACAGTGACAATCTGTGAAACAGTGTGCTGTAGTCCAAATTAAGTTTCACTGTCAGTATTTACCTATTGAATAGTCCTACTTTCTTTATCCTTATGGTACTTTTATATCTATTTTTAAAAATATTTTATTTATTATATCTATCTTGAAAGAGAAAGGGCAGAGGTTTCAAGAGGAGAGTTGGAAAGTCAATTTAAACCATAGGCCCTACAGACATTCAATAAATATAAAGGATGAATCAAGGAAGGACGGGTTTAAATTCCAGAGGTTCAGTCAATTTTGCTTCTTATCAATTTAAGGAAGAAAAAAGGAATTCTCGGACATTTCCGAGAGAGATTAAATCTCAAAATGCACGGCCTCTCAGAGCGACTCCAATTTTCAGCATGACACTGAGTTTAATTATTTTAAAAATCAACCTGGTACAACCTAAATAATAGATTTGAGTTTGCATTTATGGTGGTTGTCTAGAGAAATAGTTAGCAATGGTAAAAAGTCAGGAAAGTATTTAATAATTTGTAAAAGCTCAACTCTGAATTTCGGTTCTATAAACTGTGGCAAAGATTACATTAAGTCAAACACATATACTAAGGAGCATTTTAATATTTGGAGATTTAATGTTTAAGGGATATGTAAGGTAGCATATTCAAAATACTCAGAAGGATGAACTTTAGGTAAGAGAGGAGAAGCAGAAAAACTTGATTCAGAGAAGACAGAAAGTTCTTCCAGAAATCTGTAAGTGGGTTCATGTCACAAATTGAACAATAACTCTTCTATGACTATCAATGTAATCAATAGTGGGAACACTATTGATGTTGACACTACAAATGGTCCTGTGTTCAGGGAAGTTTCCATCTAATAAAGGATGAAGTTATAAACTTTGCTTTTGTTGTGTTAAACACACCATCATCTACATTGGGGATGCAAAAGGGAAACAGGAAGTCGGATTTCAGATGGGAACAATTAATTTCAATTTTTGAGCTAAAACAGGTAGAATTTCAATTATGGAAACACAGAGGAAATGGGTTAGATCATCTTAAGTACCTTGTCAGCATTTGTACATGTTGTTTAAAAAGGTAACTTACACTTGGGGTTTTGATTTTTACAGACTACCTCTATGAAGCAGACCTTTTTATAGCCAAAAAGCTAGCAGAGGAAAAAAAAAAAATCCAAGTAAACTGAGGAAGAAAAGTTCTTCACCAATACAGTGGAAACAAAATGATTTCTTTTTATGCTTCACTATACTAAAACAGGCAAGTTGAACAGCTTTTGAACCAATGTGGGAAAATTGGTAATTACTCCTGGATGAAAGTTTCCATCTAAAAAGTCATGCATAAGCCATGAGTTCACTAAAAATAAGAATAAAATATTACACTTTTAAATGACGACGTATGCATAGTCAGGGAGCACTATAGATGAAACCACCATTTCAATTCAGTACCCATCTCTGTTTTTAACATTGGTGATACCTGCTGGTCGGTCTTTAATGATGCATTAGAAGATTAGACGATTATTCTTTCATGGGGTTCACCTCAGAGAGGGGTCTGCTGCTGAAGTGCTGATGAATTTATTAAGACCTCCTTCATTATCTTCCATTGAATGATATACGTCATAACTTAGAAATTCATGAAGAAATGATCAGAGAAAAAGACCACAAAAAGTATGAAAGAAATGAAAATTCAATAAAAAATTTTCAAAGGTAAAATTGGCCTGTGATGCCTTCACCGTAGCAGTGATATGCTCTGAATCTATTAGGATTTCACTCTTCTTCAGGATAAAGTTCTCAAATGACAAGACTCAGATTTATAACTTCAATAGTTTAGATCTACCCTCCTCCGATGATGAATTGAAAACACAGGTCTGCACACCTGTAATTATTACCACAGTCCGTACTTCATTCAGCTGATTCACATAGGGCCCTCTGAGATCCTAAGTTCAATTTCCACCCAGATCAATTTTGTATCTTACTGTCAATCCTCACATTCCTAGAGAAGCAATTTGGAGCCTCTGCCTTGGAGCCACAGAGAAGGGGAATTATTTTTACTAATACTATTACTACTATGATTATCATCAGCCTTGCAAACCTGGGTAAGTCACACAAGCATTCTGGGCCTCAGTTTCCTTGTCTGTAAAATGCAGGTAATACGTGTCTCGTGGCCATTACCCTGAGGCAGGTATTGATTGCAACACGTATGCGATGTTTGTGAAGAACTCAGTAGTGTCAGGCCTGTAGTAGGCCATCAACCAGTTTTGGCAGGTACCTTCTTGCTGGCAGTCTGAGGTCAGGGCAGGGCATCAAGCACAGATAACACACAGTGACAGGAATGCTCTCTTTCTACACAAAGGCTCTTATTGGTCTCTACCTGGCTCTACACACTCTAGTTATTGATCAGCGGTAGCCCAGGAGGATCATGGGAAACTCTATTATACCTTAAATATTCTCAGAGCCACATTTTTTTTTGGAGGGGTGTAGGGAGTTGTTTTTGTTTTAATTCTCTCCCTCTCTCCTTACAAGAACAACTTTGTAACAGAAACCACAATATTTGTGAGTCTCACTCTTGAGACAGCATACTTCCCTTAAAAGACAGACTTAATTTCTTTTCCTTCTTACCTTCTCAATTTTTTCATCCAGCATTCTGAAGAATTCTTGTTGGCTCTCAGAGATGTGCATGCTGAAAAACAAAGAGTAGTCAAGTGCATATTTTAAACCTGGCTCCCTCAGGAAAAATGCTGAGTCTCTAAACTTTGGGACAGACATTTATTTATTACAGACTTTCCCTGAAATACTCTGCAGTTATAGTAAGGATAAATGTTATTACAGCAATCCTACAAATGCATTTCATAACAGTGTATCAGTGCCTATGATTTAAGAAATACAATTTTCTCTCAATGTGAATGTTATTTATAGCGATGTCACTGGGAGGTATATGCCAATTTTTTTCTTCACATACACATTTGTGATTTAAAAATAAAGTACAGGGAAGCAGCACATGGCCTATTTCAACCCTGTGTGTAACTGTAAAAAGAAAATATGTCCTATTATACAAAAAGGTATATTTTTACAAAGCTGACTGTGTAGGTGTGGGCTAGCAGCCAATGAGCTTGACATTGGCCCTGAATACCTTCTGCACTGGTGACAGCAAATATGCCCCCCGGGACTGAAATTCCACAGGAATGTGGGACTCGGTCAGGAAGCAGGTCTGAGCAGCTCGTGTCCTGTGTGTCCGCTTGTCCTACATCACTAAACAGCACACTTAATGAGATGAACACGAGCACAGATGCTAAGGAGAGCAGAAACACAGATGGAAAGGGTGTGGGGAAGGGGGGACCTAGGTGGCAACATGGTTTTTTTGGCTGTAGTTTCCATCTAGCAAATATGAAGTCGTGGGTGTCCCACGGAGGGTCAGGATGCTGGGCTGAGAGACACGTCGCCCAGCATTTCTCGCACCACAGGGCCTACTGGTTGTGGTGGCTTCGGGGGTGGGGTGGCGAGGGGCTCTGGGACAGCATCTTCCCTTCAAGTTCAGGTGTGGTGAGCAGCCTGCCTGATACACCCCTTAGCACTGTGCCTCATGCCTTAGGGGCCACAAAGTGTGGCACAAATGACTCCAAACCCTTCGGGCTTCTCGTGACAGATAATGGGGCTCCTTGGAGGTTTTCCCCTGTGTGTGACACCGAGATTTAAAATCCAGGAGCATAGTGGCATCAGCTCTGATGTACAAGGAAAACAACAGAAATATGTGACCTCATGGCTATGAAGTACCTGTATCAGGTGATCTTGCCCGTCCTTTATCTGATCGTGAAAACAAATGCCCTGTTTCAGAAACCTGCCCCGTCTTGCTGCCGATTTGAAAAGGTGGGGCAGAATCTGGGATGACGGGCTGGACAGAAAAGCCACCACGCATAGCCCAATTTCCCTGATTCCTCATGCTTTTAATTCTTTAAGCGCCAAACATGTTTCGTTTGAGTCACTCTTTAATAGAGGATCTATCACAACCGTTACCTAACTTTCCCTTAATGACTAGAGGCCACTCCGTGATCTTGCATCACAACAGTCCTGGATACCCCCGAGACTCGAGGATGGGGAAGGCTGCCCCTTCCTCAGCAAAATGGCCCGAAACGTCAGGCTTTTGTTCTCTCCCTGCTTTTGCGCTGTTTCTCATTTCTGCTCGTCGGAGGAGCTGTGAGTCCTCTTGGGGGTTCCTTCCCAGGTGCTGCCTCTGCTCCATGCTTGGAAACAGCGCAGCCACGTGTGTTAGAGTCGTGTCTAAAGTTACGTAAACAGGCGTCAAGGGACAGCCCGGGGACTTCTTGTGAGCAGGGAATATGAGGATTCTGGTACCCACGGTGGCAGCTCAGACACTTTTGGGGCACCGTTCCTGTTCTTGGCCAAGCTTCCAGCAGATATGGCTGCTGGACGGCTCTGGGTCCCAGACAGGAAAGGCATGAGATACAAGACAGACAGACAGACAGGCAGATAGGAAGATAAACTACACACACACGCGCGTGCGCGCACACACACACACACACACGTACACACTTGTATGGTTATCTATCAATCTTTCTCTAGGAAATTCCAAGAGACCTCATTAAAATGTCATTTTTAGGATTTTATGTTCATTGTGGAAATGTTTGTGTTAAAGCATTTTAAGCATTTATTGCCTTGTACATAATAGGAGGGCAACAGATATTTCATTAATTGACCAAGTGATCTCTGTTTGCATCAGTGTGACTCGTGACCCCTGCGGGTCAGCACAGGGTGTGTGCAGGGGGCAGGGGCAGGCCTCTGAGTCCTCGGCTATTAAACCAGCGGGCTGGCCTCGGAGGTCCCTTCCCACACTAACATTCTACGACTGTTACAAACTTCCACGAGCTCCTCTGTCGAACACCCCAGCGTGCAGAGATGTGAGGTTAGTACTCACACGGGTGCACATTAGATGGACAAGAGCGGCAGCAACTCTGCAAACTTGTCTGCCACCGCTGGTACCAAGAGGCCTGGGACCAAAGGTGACGGCGATTGCCTCAAGATGCACGTACAGCAAAGTAAGAACAAAGACCTCAGGGGTTTCAGGTTTGTATAGTTTTACGACATTTTTCCTCACCATTAAAAAAAAAAAAGGTATCTCTTGATTGAAACGATCTGAACAAAGCCATCCAATGCAGAATTAATTAGACAAACCAGGGTATTTTCAAGGCCACCTGAATCCTGAACTAAATAGTCACCTGACTCTGGGGTAGAGGGTACAATGGTCAGGAAATGGTCATTTTCTCATGTGCCCTTTGAGAATCAATTCGAACCAAATGTAGGTAACGGTCTTCAAGCGGGTACATCGCTACGATCACACCCTCTGACAGAGACACGTCGCCTGGTTTTTCTTCATCTAAGAGCATATAAAAACCTACTAAGAAGAGTCACCCACCAGCCTGCTTCACTATCTCGTCACCTGAAATACAGTACACGGACCGTGTTAGACAGAAAAGACTTGATGGAAGGGTGGACTGATTTCTGATCAGATCCTGATGCGGCCAACGAGCTCTTTCAGATAAACTCCAGCGTGAAGTGAGGAGGTCCCTGTTACCTGGTGTCATCTAGGTAGGGCGTACCTGAAACCATAGGCTTCCTTGGCTGTTCTCCCTGGACTGTTTCAAAGAGAAGCCCTGAAATCTCTCCAACAGGAGTAGAGAAAGCATTTTTACTCTGATGAAATAAATTACCCTGTGTCAACTGACTCCTGTCCAGAGAAGGGCACGTGCCCTCTTCTCAGCACAGTGGCGTTAACGCAGGTTTAAGTTCAAGAGTACAGGGATTGTCAGAAACAGTCCCCAAGCAATGACTCAGTCCTTATATGCTGTCCAATGCCCAATTTGATGGCTGTGAATGGGGAGTAGGGAGGAGGAAAAGCCCACTGGCTTTCTACCTTTCTTTACAATACGAGAAAGGAATCATTGCATTGTTTATGATTTTGCTTATGAAGTATAAATACTGGATGTTGTGATTAATTAGATCTAAAACACTTTTATAAACGCCTGTATGTGGGTGTCTGATGTAACTAATAAAGCTTAACGATGTCAGTGATTCCTATTTCTCTCTAATAACTACAACTCAACCTTGGAAACCCAACGCCTCCCTGGCGCACTTCCTGTGGCCCCCAGTTGACTGGGGCAGAGGTTTTGTGAGTTGATCCTGAGCCCATAAAGGCTCTTTCTGTGACTTCTAAGCTTTACGAGACTAGGCATGACCACACGATGGACTCTCAATGACAAGTAAGCAAAGGAACACAAGGGTGATAAAATGAACTTGAGAGCGGAAAGGTACGTGATTTTCGTGTTTAGTGGTGATTTAAATTTTTTTCCTCCAAATAATAGAAAACTTAAGCCACAAAAGGATGAGAAGGGCAGGTCCTTATTCCCTAAAAGTTCACCTACAAAAACAAAATTCAGTGACTCTGTGGGTTCCTGGCAAATCCTTTACGTCACGACACACCCTTTCTAGTAGCTCATGCATGGCTCCACTTATATTTATTTAGTTAAATATTATTATTATTTTTTAAGTAGTATAACAAGCACCCATGAAAACAAAACAAAAAACAAAACTTGGACCTTGACAACAACCTGGAGCGACCTTACCTCCCAGCCACGCAGGATTCCTTGTAGTAGTTTTTAACTTTACGGGGTGCACCCTGCTGTCTGCTATCTCAGGGCTCACTCGTCACTTCTCGTGTTATATTGCTAATCCAACCAGCATTGTCCATTGTTGCAGCACACTCATTTTAGCTCATTTAAATGTTAACTTTAAATGAACTCATTTAATATGAACTTTAATATTCCACTGTGTGAATACAGTGTTGTTCATTTACCCAATTTCCTGTTCAAGGGCCTTTTGGTGGTTTCTAGTTAGGAAGGCTCCTTGCGAAGCACCGGCACCGGGATAAGCACTGGGCATACATTGTGCCATGTACTCCCCAGTCCTGTAAGACGGGGCTGCTCACATCCCTTCTGCTCTGAGAAAACTGAAGCTCGAAGACTTCAGGTCACTCTGTCTCCTGAAATCACAAAGTCAGTAAGGAAGTGCTCTACGTGTTGCCCTGAATGAAGATGTGAGGATGATAATGAATAGGTCTGCCATTATGTGGGATGAGACTGTCCTCCCACTCATGGGGGAAAAATCCTCATTATCTTATTTTGTACAGCTGCCTAATAAGTAAGAGTTTCCTTGAGCCTATATGTCAGCAAGGAGAAGTAAAACTCTTCCCTTGGCCCTTCAGAACGATGTCTTAGTTGAATTCCAGCGACCCAATAGTCGGTTTAAAATACACACATGTGCCCACATGCACACGCACACGCATGCTGCTCTGTGGAAAACAGGATTTTCTTCATAATTTTAATGTAAACACATGAGCCCATGAATCAGCCTCTCGGAGAGCTTCAGCCCATGCCAGTCCGTGAAATGTGCCGTTTCACTGAGTCCAAGTTAATAAGTATTCGCTCTAGAGGAAAAAGGAAATCCTCTCTAATCCAGTCTCTCCTCAGAACACCTAGAAAAGGGAAACCTTTCAAAACAGCACATATCAGGTGGCTTGGATGAAAAGATGATTCGATTCTGTCACCAGATATCTGTTGTCCCTAAAGGCAGATAAAGTTAGTGTAGATCAAAGTCATTCCCAGTCAAGTGGACTAGGAAGGTTGTGATTACAGGGTAACGGACACCTCAGGGTGCACAAACCGGTCGTCTCGCTATGCTGACACTGCGAATGATACGAGGACTTAAACATGTCTTGTTTTCTTTGATATTAAAAAAAAAAAAATTCCCTGAGCCCATTCGCCACCCACATCACAGTAGCTGAGGCTACAGCAATTCCACTGGGCCAGGTTACAGCGACCACAAATGAGGTTATTTTGTCTCAATTTTCTGGGTGGAACCAGTGATAACACGACTTCTGCTTATGATATGGACTTGTGGGGCTACTATTACACATATGTAATGGTCAATTTATTTTGGGGTGGGGGTGTCAAATGGACTATTGTGAGCAGGACCCTGAGGGAATTTGTTCATATTTAGGGGGAAACACTGCAGAAGAGATTCGTAGTCTCTGAGATAAGAGCCTCTTTGAAGAAAAGGGAGGTACCTTCAGAGTCACAAAAAATGATTTTTATTGTCAAGGGAGATTCAGCTCTAGAACAATCTAGAAAAAGTACTCATTGTTCTCTTTAACTTTCTAATTGTGAAATACATGACACATAGAAAGGAAAACACAAGCAGACTCTCTGTTAATTGAAACTCAAGCAACTGGCAAAAAAATTTTTTTCCAGTTAACAGAGAGTGTACTTACATTTATCCAGCATCTACCAGTCCCCATGGGTGCCGCTTAACTGAGAGGCTACTGTACAATGGTATTAATATTTGTACATTTTAAAATAATAATTAAGGGACGCCCATGTAATCACCAGTCAGATTAAGAAACAGAACCCAGTCAGAAAGAACCACTCCTCTAAACTGAATGCCTTTTCATTTCCTTGCTTGTCTTTATTGTTTTATCATATACATACATATTGCTAAATTCTGCCTGTTTTTAAACTTCATGTGACTGAAACTATAGCAGGCAGGTGCTACTGCTTTTTTACTGTCACAATGATGAGATCCCTCCATCATGATATGTGTAGCTACAGATCACTCATTATCATGATACGTCGTATTCTCATAATAAGAATGTCACATTTTTTGTTAGCCATTATTTTTTTTTTTGGTTTTATCTTCAAGAGCTCATAAAACAATGCTGCTACGGATATTCTGCTGGCGCACAAGTACGAGAGTTTCTTTAGAGTATGTGCCTCTGTATATATACTCGTTCATAAATATGAAAGTAAATGTATCCATTCATATTGCCACCACCCGGAGTTAAGAATGCCTCTGTTCTACATCCTGGTCAGCCTTTTGTTTTTGTCAGACTTCTAAATTTTTGCTCGTCTTGTAGGAAGTGGCTTTTTCTCATATCCATTCATCATTCATGTTTCCTCTTCAGTCAAATGGTTGTTCACATCTTTAGCCTGTTTTTCTATGAGTTCTCTGTTTTTTACTTACTGATTTGTAGAAACACTTTATATATTCTGGAAATTCAACTGATGCCAATTACATGTATTGTAAACCATTCCATCATTTTGTGGCCTTTTACTCCCCTACTGTGTATCTGATAAACAGCAATTCTAATTTTAATATGGTCATAATAATTAATCATTTTCCTTAGGATTTGCATCTACTGTGACTTATTTAAAATTTTTCCCCCTTATTTTCTCCTAACTGCTCTGAAATGTCTGCTGTGCCCTACATCGTGGGTCTGTTTTGGGACACTTTATTCTGTTTTGTTAGACCAAACCACCAGGTTACAACTCCTGAAGCTTTATAATAAGTCTTGACTATCTGGTAGGCAAAATGAAACCCACTCTGAAAATATTTCTAGCTTTAAGAACAATATTACAAAATAGGGACCAGAACTTACTTTGCTCGGGGTTGATGAACTAATCCCGGAATCTCTTTATTCGTTTTAAGTCTTGCATTGGGACTGGCACTTTTTTCCTGAAACACAAAAACATACACATTTAAGAGACAAGATGAGAATCAGCAATTCAACGACAGCATGAGTTTTCATCACAGAAATGCGAGATTTGCCTGGGACCCTCCACAGTCACTTATGTCACAAGGTCAAAAGTCGTCCTAACGATGTCACACAGTCCAGGAAGGACCGTCAAACATTTGAACAGGGAGCCCAGTCATGAAGAGAAAAATCGGCTCTGTAACAGCTATGATGACTCTTTAGAAAATGATGTGCAGCTTCCTTTGATGTTTGGGTTATTGAAAATAATAAGAGAATCAAAGAATGGAAGATTCTAGTGTTAGAAAGAGCAGCTGTGGTATTATACAGTCACAGCCATTGCCGACTTGCTCAGCTGAACTGCAGTTACTGAGACATGAAGTGTGTAGCAACACGGACAAGAACATGACTAACTATAACTATCTCCCACCCACTACAAATACTGGGACTGAATTCAACTGAGTTACTAAAATTCAATCGTAGCCTGTACTCACGGGGCCCTTTTTGGCTGTTAGCCTGATGTGATTTCTTATTCCCAGTAAAGCAGACACATGGGAAGGAAACACTCCCAAATCTTAAAATGCCGACAGATCAGTAATACCTCAATAATACTTCCGTTCTGTGTTTTTACAAACATCATTTTAAAAAATATTCAAGGTGCTTTATAATTTGTTCATTAAATATACCCCTAAAATGAAAGGAAAGACTGTTCCAAGCCGATTTAACAGGTGACTACACACTCCAACACGCTGAGGTGTGGCGACAATGAAAGGCCCAGGCTAAGGAGAGGAATGAAAGCTCGTGTGGGCCGACACACTGCTCTATAGGCAGATGACGTGGGCTGGCACACCAAACAGAGGCTCCCCTCAAATGAACTCCTTTAAGTTCCTATTCCTCCTAGGACAGCAAAAGCCATCTATGCCAATGACACTCCGAGGACTGATGTACCGGGGATGCTCCTTGTGTATCACCAAACAGCTTATCTGTATAATATTAGTAATTCAAAACACAGGGTGATTTTGTTTGAGATCTTCTAGGAAAAGAAAGAATCATTAACAGTCCTTTCGCAGCTCATCTTAACCGCCCTTTCCCCATACAAACTTAAGTGTTTTCATGACCATTTATAAGGTATAAAATACATATAGTTCCCTCTGCGGATGCAGTCGGCCAACAGCAGATGGGCGCCCTTATGTGTTACGGAGCAGGTGGGAGAGAAATTTGAACACGGTAGCGCACTAACTCCAGGGGGGCAGGGCCTGCACCCTCTTTACATTGGGGAAGAGGAGGTTTAAAGGCATCTGCCTTAAAAAAAAAAAAAAAAGGAAACAAGCAAACAAACAAACAAAACCAAAGAGCTAGAGGAAGAACATGGCTGATGGGAGCCTCAGACGGAGCGGCCCCAGCAGAGAGGGCTCAGAGCCCGGCCACGTCTGCGGGCCACCAGGGACACGGACAGAGAACTAAACTGGGAGACGACGGAAAAGGTGACTAGGATAGCATTTCCCTTGGCAAGAAAACAACCGATCTTAATGGTATTTGACAAGTAGAAACCAAGAACCCAAAGCAAAGTGGGACCACGTGGGACTAAGATGAGGCCGTCGTGGGGGCCCTCGGCAGGCGGCCTGAAGGGCAGTGATGTTTTATGATTCATTCATACGGGTGTCAGACTCACACGGGACACTTGTTAAAATACACATTCCCAGGCCCCACTTGAGACTTCCTGAGGGTGAGTCTCTGGGATTGAGGCCCAGGAATCTGCACTGTAAACAAGAGTCCCAGGTAACCTTCACTCAAACGAGAAGTTTGAGAACTCCTATTTCAGAGAAAAAGGGATCTTCAGGCTTAGGAGTCCTGGAGTTGGCTTTCTTTCCACAGAGCAATTTTCAGATGGAGCTCTGGGGTTCTGCAGAGCTGCCTTGGGGGTCAAGAGGCCCACCAGAGTCGCAGCCCCTTCAACTGTTCATACTTAGAAGCTCCATTAGTTGAAAAAAAAGCTTCCATTTTTCAAAAATGTTTGCAAACCAACGTCAGGTAGTGACAGGTTTATTTAAACAGCAAATCAAACAACTCTCTATTTGCTAGGCCTAAGTGTATTTCTTCATGAACAGGCCACACGTGTCAGTGTCTGGAGTAAAAGCATCTCTCCCTTCTTGGTTTCTCTGATAACTGGAGACAATCAAACCGACCGGATTTACGCAGTTTGCTGCCCAACCCCTTGGTGGCATCTCCCAAAGGCAAAGTCAGATGACCAAAAGGGACCGACGGCTTCTTTAAAAAATTCCCTCAAACTTCACTTCCCTGCGGACGAGAGACAAAACTTCCATTTTTTTTTTCCTTTCACTTTTTTGCCTGTGTTGATCCACGGAGTCTGCCCTCTGAGGTTCCCTGAGTTGGCCGTGGGCTGGAAGTGTGAGAGAAATCTCCGAATAAAGAAATCCCAGGGCCCAGACGGATACAGGACCCTGGAAATGTAGACAAAAGTAGTGGGGGTTGGAGTCCTAACTCCTGAGACGGCTCACGAGGGACATTCACAGGGAAGACACAGAAGCACAAAACAGAAATTTTCAAATGATTCTGCCTTACACACTTGTGTGTGACCTTGACCATTGCATTTCAGAAAGTACATTAAACCTAGAAAAGGATATTTATTAACTAGAATGAGGAGATATGGGTGGGGGACACACACATGAAAATTTAAAAAATGACATGAACGCATTCAGCTATAAAATAAATGAGTAATCATTCCAGTTTGGGGGGCAGTAACCCACAGAATGTGCTCTCTAAGAACATAATCTCATTTGATGTTGTATGTGTGATTCCTCAAGTGGTATTATCTTCTGTCCTCCGAATGATGGTGATGATCTGCCTTCTGCCACATCCATTCTGTGGGAATTTCTGGATGTTAACAAATGGCAGGGCCCAAGCATCCAGACGTTAACAGTTGATTGACTTGTGTCTACCAGTATCGCTGTAATTACGTAAAGTCAACACTTCCATTACAATTACCTGCCCGAGGATATTATGAGAATGATCAGTATTGTGTTTGAATTACTGAGTAGTGATGAAGTTGGCATGAAAAGTCTCAGCTCCATGGAAACTCTTTTTTCTATAAATTAGAGTCATGTACGTCATTTGATATCAAGCAAATGTGAAGTGGGACCAAGCAGTTTTAAAACACTTAATATTTTTCACTCAGTTGCTTCTTAAGGGAGATTGGAAACATTTAAAATAAGCTTAAAAAAGTAAACAGGGTTGTAAGAAATTGCTCAGAACAGATGTAACTGTGTACCAACAAATCTAGAACAGAGTCATGAGGTCTCCAAGTCAGTAATTAAAAGCAGCAAACTGTAATGTTATAAATTCCATGGAGAATTAAAGTTAAGGATATTTTCAGCAAGATGCTGTTATATCTCCAAGTGTTTCAAAGAACTATTATATGTACATCCAGAGAATTAACTAATTTGGAAGAACCATATTCTATTTTTGCCCAAGAAGTTTGTATCAGTTAAGAAAGTGTAGGTTATATTGCAATAAAAAACAACCC
This sequence comes from Lyroderma lyra, assembly GCA_004026885.1. Taxonomy (NCBI): domain Eukaryota; kingdom Metazoa; phylum Chordata; class Mammalia; order Chiroptera; family Megadermatidae; genus Lyroderma; species Lyroderma lyra. Next base: position 30,446 of record PVJL010010584.1, on the reverse strand, counting down.
CCAATGTCAGTAGTTTAATAACATACGAGTCTATGTCTTTTACACAGGCTGGTAGGTCTCTGCTCATCCCAACCACAGTGGAAAACCATAGTCCAGAGAGCTAAGAGGCCGCCCTTCCTTAGATCAGCGTTGAACGGTATTACATACCAGACTGTGCTAAGAGACCAGGGATGGAACCCTCATCCACTAAAAACAAACAGGGAAGTGAACAGATGTTTAAAATGACATTAAGTATGTGTGGTAGAAGCACCTGTGATGACACCTGACCCAGAGGAGGAGGTCAGGGAAGCTTCTAGAAGGAACCAGGTATGGCTGGGTCTAGAGGGGAGGAATGTCTACCCCAGCAGGGGAAGAAGAGAACATGGCATGTACTGAGATCCACATAAGGGGGCACCCCCCAAACCCCAGAATTATCTTCTGGAGGGTGGACCCCTGTAGCACAGGCTTCCCCCACTGGGTGAGTGTTCTAGAAACCCACCTGCATCAGTGGACCAGCTGGCCTTGTGAGAGGCTGCATTTAGCTTCAGTGAGCGTTTCTGGAGACTCTTTGAACGCGTGTGCCCGTTTCATGGGCGATTCAGTACGGCATGCCAACGCACCTGCCCACACCGCGCTGAGTGCTCAGCAGTTTTTGACCAAAACCGCTGTGACCCCTGTGCCCCACCCTCTCTGTTCACCCGAGAGACTTTTCTTTTTCTTTCCCTGATGAAAAAAAGTCCTCAAAGGGAAACATTTTGCCGTCTTGGAAGAGGTGAAAAAAAAATGCATCAAATCGACAAGTTCAGAAAACTACCTTGGGCGGTGGAAAAAGTGTCTCGATAGGTGTGCCAACGGAGGATACTTTGAAGGCGACTGAAGTTTAAACATGCAGGAATAAATACACAATTTTTTAGAAATAAATTCCATTTTGGGGGGCTTCCCTCTCATATAGAGCTCAGTATAGCCAGAGAGAGCCTGGGGTACCCGAGGGCCGTTGGGAGACGAGATGGCGAGGTGGGCAAGGGCTGGGCCAGGGAGTGTTCCTGCAAGGGCATCTGGATTTTCCTTTGAAACAAGGGGAACAAGGACGGAGCTTGGGGAGCTTGTGGCAAATGTCAGCCTTGTGTTTCAGAGGCAGAAGCAGCAGAGAGGCCGTCGGGGCTGTGCCGGTGAACCAGAAGGCGCCTAGGGCAGGCTGAACCGAGACAGGAGCGGTGCAGCACAGCAGGAAACGCGAGTGGGGGTCTGCGGTCAGCCTGCCTCTCCACTTCCTACTGCCTGACCCTGAGCAGACGACAGGAGCTCGGGGCCTCCGTTGCCTCAGGTGGGAAATGGGGGTAAAAGCAGTGCGTGTGTCCCTGGGCGGCTGGAGGTACAGGAAGTGCCTCATGCACGAGAGCTCGATTAGTCAGAGCGTTGCTGTGGGAAAGCACGAGGTGTGAGAGCCGTCCAGTTACTGAGCACCCACGCCATGCTAGGCACCTTGCTGGCTCTGAGAGAAACGACGAGAAAAAGACACACGAGATCCCTGCCCTCATGGAGCAATTGCAAATGTCAGAGGGAAACAAAAACCCCAAATGCTAAATGACAATATAAGAATTGATAAGATTTGAGGCCCACTGGATGTATGGGGGAGATGGAGAGGAAAAGGCGTGTCCAGGAAGGACAGCCTCCGTTTTTGGCTGAGCTGACCATTTGTCCTTCCTGGCTATGTATGCATAATGGATGGGCTGGCATTTCAAGTAAAAGCATCTTTCTGGGCTTGCAAAGGTGACATCAGTGAGGCAAAATCAGGGCTGGGCAGAGGTGCACTATTCTTGAAGGAGATGACACTCGGCCATCAGGGTGGAGAAGCAGAGTGCGGGGCGCGCACGCCTGTCTGAAGGCCTGCGGTGTGATCGCTGGCCTCACGGCTGTGGCTCTGATGTCAGGCCTGACTGGGTCCCGGTGACCCAGCCACACCTCCTCTCTCACTGGTTCTCACCTTACCTTGTCTCCTTGGTTTCATTTTCTCATGACCCTGTGGCAACCCCAGATTCAACCCTTCCAACTCCGTGACCCAGCAAGCAAGGGGGTCTTCCTTGTTTGCTCCACTTACGAGAGTCCCCTGCCCACCTTGTGTGAGGTGGTGACCACTGGGTGAGGGTGGTGGGGTCTCTGAGCAGGAGCAAGGGGGTTTGCTAGGCGAAGAAAAGCAACAATGGCCACAACACCATTTATTCTTCTGCCACTGAACTCTCGGTAGGAAAAGAGTGGTTTGCTTTTTTTTCCTATCACCATACACATTTAAAAATTCTCTGTTGCAGGTACTACAATTTTTAAAAAGCGTGTTCTTTCAAAAATTCTTTTTATGTTTTCACATAGGGGCGTTTGAAGTTTCTCTCATTTCTTCTTTCATTTATTATTGCTTCCATTGCTCCTACGGTGAGTCCTGGCTAATTCTAAACTTCGCTCCCTGCCCACGCACTCTCTTCTACACCCTTTACAACCTCTCCCTCAGAGTCAATGAGGGCAAGTCATGTCTTAACAGTGCCCCTAGGCATTCTAGCTAACATGAGGGACAGTTCTGCCATGGGGTGACTTTTACAATGTGGCATCAGCCACTAGATTTCTATACACATTTTTGACAGTCAATAATCAACCTTGGTGTTGTTCCACTACTGATGGACTTGTAGCCCGAGGCTAGGAAGAGACTGCTGGTCCTCTAGCATTGAGGTTGAGACAGCTCTTTAAAATTGAAATAGGGTACTTGGGCAATAAAGAGTAAGGAACATTCCTTTGTTTTTCTTCTATTATACTTTGGAGAACTGCGCTGCTAGAAATAGCTTCATTCTAAAGTTTGCAAACAGAATTGATCCTGAGATGCTCGGAAGGATGTGTTTAACCACGAATGTCTTTATTTGCCTTCAGGCGCTTTCGAGAAAAACTCTCACACTTTTCTACATTTCTTTCTCCACGTGTCTCCTCAAGTGCTGGGTACATGCCACTAAGACATATGAGCCAGGCACTTACTGTTGATGTGGGACCATAATGGGACAGGGCGCCTTTGGGCAGCTGGACACCAAGCTGGGGAGCAAAGTAAGGTGAGAGGGCTCTTTGTCCTCAGCCCCTGTGGTTCCTAACTTCTAGGAGGCTCTCTTAGTAGGAGGCTTTCCAGTTCGGGGTTCATTAACAACACAATCAGCCTCAGTTTACTAAGTTTGCTATGATGCAAAATGACTTCTGATGGTTGGAGCTCATTTTCTCCATTTCTCTCCCTAGATCCTACAAGGCCAGCGGTGTCCAACCCTGTGGCTTCCCCGGGCCTCACTGGAAGAAGAATTGTCTCAGGCCACACATAAAATACACTCACCCTCACCATAGTTAATGAGCTAAAAAAGGTCACCAAAAAATCTCATAATGTTTTGAGGAAGTTTACGAATTTGCGTTGGGCTGCGTTCAAAGCTGCCCTGGGCCGCAGGCAAATATGTCTTAGCAGTCAGTTAGCTTGTTTCTCCATTCTTTGCCTCTCAATTTAAGTGAAAGTCTTCCAAAGGAAAACCCTCCAACCCCTGCCCCACCACAAAAAGTAAAGCTGGCAATGGGAGAAAAACATGTTCAAGTGCATGTTTCAAAGCTCTAATGAACCATACAGGCTGGAGTATTAGGTGATCCCCTGTCTTCCAAAGGCCAGATTCTCAGAGCTGTGTCTTGGCAAGCTTAAACCTATACTCCTTTAGGGATGTGGTTGAAACCCCTCAGGTGACTACTTATGACATACAGTTTATTACTTCAGCTCCATGTACGTTTAAAAACCACACGTAGTATAAAAATCCCTATTAATTTAGAAACGTTACTCTCTCTACACTCGCATTCCATGAAGCAGCTTAAACTTTTCAGGTGCATCTGACATCAGTGTTTGCAAAATCAGAGTCACTCACTTTTTGAGTCTTGTAATACTGCCAAGCTGTATCATTTTTCTAACTGGTTGGAAGCAAAATGCAGTTTGAATTTTTGTACATTTGCTGCAAATTTGATTCCAAGCCATAAATACCCATTTCGTGGTGATGATCTATCTCTCTGCTGTGTTATTGCTTCAAAGTTACTAACTGTTCACAGGGTGTATACCAGGACACACAAAATGATAACTAAACTAGATTTTTTTCTCATTTAGAAACTAAACTGATTCTATCAGAAGACCTCTATAAGCAACTCTAGTGATCAATGACTAAAGTCAGTGTTTTAGGCTAATATGTTGCCCTCAAACTTTATGTTCAAAGCAACCAGAGTGCCTTATACCAAGACTCACATGCAAAGTGCCATCTAGTTTTCTGAAGGATAATTAAAAAAAACAAAACAAAACAAAAGCAACCCTGCTCCTCTGCTGGCCCAAACCATAACACAGAGGAAACTCTTACCACGTGAAGAAGACGTAAAGGCTACCTTTTACCAAAATCCAAGGTTTTCTGACAAAATGTAATGGAACTGTTACAGATTTTACCCCGTTTTGCCAATGGGATACTGAAACAAAATCTCACAAATATGAGTGCTCTATCTCCTGTCCAATCATCATCTGGTAGAAAACATGCTGAGGGCAAAAAGCCCCGAAATAGAACATTTCAGGGACGTACTTGTCTACGAGCACGCGCGCTCTCTCCCCCCTCGCCCCACTCTCTTTCACACAGTTATTGTTACAGAAGATAAATTCCTGGAGTACAGACACAATTATGCTTCATTTGTTTCTTCCACGAGGCTGTCTACAAGGGCTGCCCGGAAAAAATCCAGCCAGAAATGCCTCTATTTCTCATATTACATGGCTGGATGGTCTCTTATAATTGCGAACATAAGAGCAACAATAAAGACAGTAACTATGGTGATGCCACCCCCTGCAGGTGGCAGAAGCCACACCAGGACCTGCGGGCATTAATTGTGTGAGTGCGGACACAAGGCCCAGCACCGGCCACGCCACGTGGCAAGAACCCTAGATGTCAGCACTTATTATTGCTGTTGCTGTTACCAACTTTGTATCATTTGCTCCTCACAACTCTATGAGACAAGCATTCACAGAGGAGAACATTAAGGAAAACATTAAGGACACAGAGGCTCTGAGATATTTTCTAAGTTGCCCAAGGTCAGAGTCATTGGCCAAAAGGAAGTAGGAACTAACGCTGCCTCTGCACCTCTTTTGCTTTCTTAAAAAATCCAAATCTATGTAAATTAAAGAGGGTAAGAGTAGCAGTCGTCGACACAATTTTAAACTACCTTTTATGTCTCATACCTAAAAATCAGACGGGGGCCTGGAAGGGACATACACTTACAGACACAAGAAGAAACCTGGGAATGCCTCTACGGCCACTGATGAAAAGCAGCATCGGGATCTCCCAGACCAAAGCGAGTCAAGGCCAGACAAGTAACGTGCAGGGATGAGAGCTCAGCATGACCCACAGGGAACAGAGGGACCAGGCCACATGGTCAGAAGAACCACCATCGGTGAGTGCCTCTCCAAAGGCATTCAGACCTAAACTTCTTTTGAGGTATAATTTGCATGTAAGTATTTTTGAGGTATAATTTACATATAAGTTTCAGGTGTATAACATATTTATAAATATTGCAGAATGATCACCACAATAAGTCTAGTTAAGATCTGTCGCCAGACAGTTATAAAATTTTTTTTCTTGTGATGAGAACTTTTTAGGCCTCTTAGTAACTTTCAACTATGCGGCACCGTATTATTAACTACAACCACCATGCCGTACCTTACATCCCCACAACTTATTTATTTTGTACCTGGAAGTGTGTATGTGTCTTTTGATCCTCTTCACCCATTTTACTGACGCTCCACTTCCCATTTTTATTCAGCAATTACTCAAATTTAAAAGGTTATTTCTGCTGGCCAAACAATACATACGTCCAGTGATATGCTGGAGCTGCCTCTTACTCTGGAGAGCCAATGGTGAACTATTCAGGAATTCTGATAAATAGAACAATTGGTAGGTTGAAATCAGCCTTCGTGGGAGTATTTACACTATGGAAATTGGCCAACAGTATAAATCAGGTCTTTCAGAGCGCTGGTTCACCAGCCGTGCGTGCGTGTGCGTGTGCGTGTGCGTGTGTTATCATACATTCGTGAATTTGTTTTACATTTGTTTGCCCTCTCTGCCTGAGTCTTTGTTCTGAGTTTGCGACAGGTTTCATGACCAGGGAAGGGTGACTTACCTAATTAAGTGGAAGCTTTTTCCTCAAATAATATCCTTTCTGTGTGGTCACGAGGAAACTAAAATCCAGTGGAATGTTTTGGAAGGACTGGATTGGAAGGTCATCATGCTGCCTTTTAAAAATTGGGTCAAAGAGGCCTACATTCTTGGCTTCTTAGGTTCATGTTCTAGGACAAATTGCTGTGCCACGGTCCTCTCCACGGCACAGTGACCTTGTCACACTGATGACAGTGAGATCCATTTCTATCCCGAGCTCACTGTCTGTCACCCCAATCTCCAAAAAGGCAGTGTCTGGCCATGACCACTTTCTCTCATCACTGCGTCTTGCAGAAAGCTTTATTTCCACCCCCTCCAAATCCGGCAGTTGTCTATTTAGGAATTTTCTTTGAAAGAACACTGTAATTTGGAAATGAACTAGTGTTTCTCTGTTTAACCTTCCAAAGAAAAGACAAATTAAGCTTGTGACAAAATGTGAGGCAAATAACAGAATTTAGCTAATTCGTGTGCAACAGGACTTTCAACCCCGCTCTAGAAAATTCTCACGCTTCCTTTTAATGACCACTGAGGACGGAAATGAAAGACACGTGGCAGCAGGAACGACTCCTTCTGGGTCCAGATTAATGAGCCTGCTCTACAGCCTCTGTACCATCCAAACAGCTCAAAGGCCACCAGAGGCTACCAACAAGGGCAGCAGAAGCAAGTCAAGGGCGCATGGGAGACTTCATCTGCCTTGTGAAGAAAGGCAACATGAAACCTGATGACACCACACCCTCCTGGGTACAACCACTTTCCCCCTCACTGTTCTGGCATACACTTGCCATGAGGCCTCGGCTTCGCTGTTTACCTATCTGTCTCTTCTTATTACAGGTCGTTTCAGATGCTTTGGGCTAATGGAATTGAGCCCCTTAATGACAGTGAGAGTGTCTAATCTGTTTTTGTAGGCAGTTGGTGACCGTGGTAGGCACGCAAGAAAGATTGGAGGTAAGAATGAATGAACATTTGTCATCCTTTACTTGGGTGCCACACTGTCCGACATTAATCTCATCCAGAATATGAGGCTGGGCACTTGGAGGTGGGGCATGAGGATTGGGGGACCGAAAGAATGAAGGGATGGTGCTTTTATGGTAGCCTTCACTAAAACTGATGTGGCCCACGGGGAGAAAAGAGCAAGGAATAACATTTGTCCAGCCATGTGGGTACCACTGCTTTTAAGAAGCTGAGTTTTAAGAACTTCTGAAGGTTGTTTTTTAAAATAGGTTTAAATTTATTTCAAAGAAAGAACAAGAGCTTAACATGCCATTTCACTTTAAATGCCTTTGATATATTTTCAGCATGAACCTTTTTGGATAATAATAGTAATATGTGTCAATTGTTACTCTCTTAAATTATAATACTGAGCAAGGTGAGACCCTCTACACAATGCACAGCAACCTGGAGTAGTTAAATTCATGGAGACAGAACCATAGAAAGGTGGTTGCCTTGGGCTAAGGCGAGGGGAGAATGGGGAGTTAGTATTTAATGGGGACAGAATTTCAGTTTTGCAAGATGACAAAAGTTCTGGGACTGGATGGTGGTGATGGTTTCACAACAATGTGACTGTATTTAATACCACAGAACTGTTCACGCTTAAAAATGTTAAAAAGGTAAATTTCATGTTTATGTATATTTTACCCAATTAAAATAAATGCACGGCCAAGATTGGAGGGAGTTCTCCCCTTCCCGCCTCCAAGCTTCTTTTACAAGATTTTCTTCACCCAATCTCTCCTTATTTTTATACACTCCAAAAATCAATGTTAAAAAGAAAACAGACTTAGGCGCGAAGGTCTGTTCAAATATTTACTTGTAAATTTATATACTCTGCAGTCTCAGAGGACAATTGGCGTGTCATACAATCCATGAACAGCAGTGCCCTGCAGGTTTAGATGCATTGGAAAAAACACAGCCTATACTAGGTTTTGGTGAGCAAGTATTTTCACAACATGCAATTTCACACATGCAGAGTCTTTTAAATGCCCGTGGCCTTCAAGAACTCAGAGCAAACTGAATTTCTGAAAGGGAAACGTGGGCATTGGCTTGCTCATGACTTCAACGCCAATCCCCTTTACCAGTGAGAGGCAATAAAGCCAGGCTAAAAGCCAAAAGCAAACTCAGGCACTAGAATGAAAACAATGATATTTCTAGGCGTCTCTGAAGGTAGCCAGACCTTCAAAAACCAGACCCTGCCACACTCTGTCTGTAAATTTTGCACATAGCGTACACTCTCAAAGCCTCGGTTACTTCCTCTGCAGGACAGGGATAACTGACTCTCTCTCGTGAAGCACAGGTATCCCATTAAATAAGGTTAACTAAAATAATGCAAGTGTCTGGAAGGATATTCAGTCATTCTTAGGCATTATTACCTACCTGCCTGATGTATTACTGTTATTTATCACTACTAATACATTTATTATTAGCACAGATTTACACTTTGGAGAAGTAACCAGGTCAACTTCAGAGACTCGTCCTGAAACACCTTCTGTGCTGATGTCATGGGGTATTTTGGAGCAAGGAAGGCGCCTTTCAAGATGGTAGAGTCCAGCTCCTGCATTTTACATCGCTGGTCTAGAGAGATGAAGGGACTTGACGAAGGTCCTGTTGTTAGTGGCAGAATTAAGAACCTGTTCTGGAGTCCAGGGCTCCTTTTTCTCTACTGTGGAACTTCAGTAAGTGGTAGGGTTCCAAAAGCAGCTGAATGTTCCACCCACACCTCCTGTGTGGACTGTGTGCCAGAAGTAGGTGACTCATGGGGCAGGGGACGTGTCCCCTCCTGTGATGGCTGAATGAATGATGACCCCAGCCAAGAGTTACTGGGTTTCCTAAGTACACCTGAGGAAAAATCGGGGTGTGCTTGACCATGCTAGGAATGAAACAAAATGAACCAATCCTAACGCACAAATGCACTTGGGAGTCTTACAGCCCGAACAGATAACACGCCTCACTGTACCCACCACCATGACCCCACCGCAGGGGGCCAGGGTCTGGGGCTCCCTGGCTATCTGTCTTAGTTAAGACGGGCACCTGGACGCTCTGGGCACACAGGCCGGGCATGTGGACTGCGGGCTTCTGGGAGGTGCCCGAGCTTTGCAGTTACGTCACCTCTAAGAGCAGGGTGCTTGGGCCTGTCTCCTCGGGCTGGTAGGGGACATCCCAGAGAAGGTGCATCTCCTCTCGTCTCGGACAGCCTAACCCTCCTTGCCCGCAGCCTGGAATCCAGACGGGGAAAAGACAACCAAGGACCTTGACATTCAGAATGCAGACCTTCACTTACATGCCCCGATTTCAGTGAGGCATCCTCACTCTTAAGAATGCGTGGCTGCAAGGAACCAACAGGAGGACCTGGGAGTCTGCTTTTCACCCCGACTTTCAATGAAACCTCTTGGTTTTGGCCCTGCGTTCACCTCCATTGCCAGAGCTAACTGGGGCCAGCAGTGCCTGAGCCGGTTGTCCATTCTACAGTGTGACGGGCTGTTTGGGGGTCGCGAGGTCAGTTCCCACTCTCTGCTGTCCATCTTGCAGAATGCTAATGTGTTGTCTTCTGTGTTCTTGGGCATAGAGGATCATTATTATTCTGTAGAGTCCTTTACCTGTTGTTTTGTTGGCATTTCAGAAGGAAATAAAGGGTAACAGCTATGTCCCACCTGCTCCACCAAGTCTGGCCTAGGCGCTCGGGTACACTAATGCTACAACTGTACACAGTTGTTGTTACTATTATCCCCAGTGAGCACTGAGGACACTGAGTTTCAGCAACTCGCTCAAGGTCTCTCAGAGGGTTTGAACTCAGGTCTCTCTGATGTCAGAGCTCATGCTGTAGATTGTGACTGCATCCAAATGTCCATGGTGACATAATGGTAAAGACTGTCGATCGTCACTGAGCATTCACCGCGTGGTCTGTGCGTATTAACTACGACAGCTCTGTGAGGCAGGCACGTGAAACCCATTTTACAGAGGAGGAAATTAAGTCGCAGAGTGGTTAAGTGGCCTGCCCAAGGTCACAGCACCCAGGGAGTCTGGTCCAGAGGCTGTGCTCCTGACACGCACGGAAGACAGCCCCGCGTTCTACGTCTACCTTGTGGGTTTCCACGATCCACTTTAGGCCCCTCCCCAGCTTGCTCTTTCCTCTTTCCTAGATGACTTCCTCCAGAGGAAAACAAAAATGTCCTTACACCAGCCAACCACAGCAGAGACAATGAATAGAAGAGTTAAAGTACAGTCACTTTGAAAGTATCTGCACAAGAAATTCTTTTACTAGATTAGGCTATCCTCTGTTTAGTTACCTTCACACAAGGAATAATGTGATGAGTGTGCCCGTGGAACCAGATACCTAAAAAACACACACTGTACTTTTCTGGGGCGGAAACAACTCGAATTTGCTTCCTTGTTGGACAGCCTAAAATTACATATGCTAGGGGGAGCTATTGAACAATTTTAGGGGCTTTGTCCATTTGGTGTTCTTGGATTTGCATGCAGTAGTGCTTTGGGGCAGGGTGAGCTTATAATTTTGAATGAAAATCTGTTTAACCTCAGCCTGGTAACTGTGTGTCAACACAATATTTTTGCTGCAGATGAAACTGAAGAGTAAGTTCTATTCATTCTATGTACAGTTAGCTCTTACTCATGAAGAAGCATTAATCACCCATTATTTTCTGTTCCACTTGCATCCGAGAACTCAATTAAAAGATAATGAAATGAAGGTGTGAAACGCAGAGAAGGTGTCACTGTCTCTGGAGGATTATTGATGGTGTAAAGACTTGTGTCTCAGGGCGGTTAATAGAATCTGTTAGTTAAAGGAAGCACAAAACCAAATTAGTGGAACCAAAACATTAGCAATCAGGAAATCTTAGTTCTAACTCAGTTGCTCCACAATTAAGCTAAATTACCTAAATACATGTTGATAAATCATGATGCAGTAAATACACAGGATTAGGAAGGTTGGAGAGGACAGCAGGGCTCACACTACATTTGGCTGCACAAGCTCAGTCTAACATACACATAAAAGGCCAAACAACATACCGACCTACCTCCAAAGGCCATACAATTAGGACCTAATGGATAGCCAATATATAAATATATAGTAGACTCCCCATTAACCAGAACTAAAGCAACCAGCGCTCTCAAGCAACCAGCAAAAATAATCAAAGAAATAATACTGTTTATCTGGCATCTACCAAGCCCCATGGGGCCCAGTTAACTGACAGTCTACTGGATATCCTTCTCTGAACTTACAATAGTGGTCTAAAAATTATTTGTTCTAGAATTGTGCTTACTACGCAGCATGATTTTGGTAGTAGATGTCTACATTTTTTGAAGGAATAAAGAGTATTAACTCCTGCACTTAACAAATATGCAGGCATTTGACTACATGCTTCTTAAAAGGAAAGAAAGGATTGTCCATGTACTCGTACGCTGAAAGGCGCTGCATGACGAATGGGTTTATCAAGATAGCACTGTTACCTTGATTATGCTCTCACTGCCTCACCCATCTCTTCTCCCATAAGGAGTGAATGACTCGAAATAGGAGGCAATGGCTTGCACACACACTGCTCTGATACTTCATGCGTGGCTGGAGCAGACCCGGCAGAAGGAATTCAGTGCAGTTTCCCTGTGGAGTGTATCCAAGTTCATGGGAGCGTTGCTGTAGTTCGGGGAGAGCTATTACGCTGTAACTGTGGCTTAAAGGTGGGGGTGAACAGCCTACTAGCATTTTGCTAAAAGAACCATTTACCGTCTGGAAAATTACTAAGTCAAACATAATTTTTTCCTTCCAATCCTCGAGTCCAAGATAATTACTGCTTATGATTGGAAGGCCTGACAGCTCTTGGAGCAATGAGGGCAAGTGGTTTTTCCTGCTATACATGAAACCACGTGCGTTACTCCACGTCCTAGTTCTATAAAACCACTTACAGTCTGTGCTTGGAAATAGCTTTCACCAGCATACACGGCACATAGGTCTTTTCTTAGTTGGCAACTTGGCCACTACAATTTGGGGATATGGACCCAAAAAAAGAAAATCCCAAAAAACTTTTGGTGGGTAAAAATGATTCTCAGAAGATTTAAAAAAAAGAAAAGAAAAGAAAAAGAAACTAGGGAGAAAAACCCAAAATGTCATATTTAAAGACACCCTACAAATATATCCATTCATTCTCTAGGGAATGTCAGACTTTTAGAACCAAAAGTTACTTTTCTGGGACCAATTTGAAGGATGTAGGACAGAAAACACTCTGAGTATGGCACTGGGGGTAAGGCAAGTGAACTGATTATGTCCTTTAACGAACTCCCATCTATTGACCATAAAATGCCAAATTTTGGCTTCATGTTGTCACGGAATGTTTGTTGTCAGTCGCCTAGGTAACATCTATCTGATTCTATCTGGCCAGGGGTTGTCGCCCTGCCCAAGGTTGTTTGGCAAGGTTTAGCAGGTATCCTCCTAACTCCCTACCCCTGCAGCCATGGAAATTGGGGGGCATACTCCTGTGTTTGTGATGAGGGCAGAGGGTTGAGTGATGTAACCAGCTCTGAAATGTACCTCTTGTTCTGGCCTTGGGAGATTGATTCACCTTGGGCTCAGCAAACTCACTGCCATACAATTTATTCTAAATAGGGTAAATGATCCTGTCCAGATGATCTCCACTAAAATTGGATTATTCCACAAAAATGGGAAATTATATCTACTGAGCAAAAGCTTTCTCATAGAGAACACAGATAGTACTGCAAACAAGAGCACCTAGGCAATGCTTAACAGAATTAAGACAAGAAATGGTTTTCAAAAGGCCCTTAAGTATATAAGACAGCATCGTTTACATAGAGACAACCAAAGCGCTAATTAAAAAGAATTCCTATTTATGCATTAGAACAGGCCCAAATTTAAGAGCTGCTATTAGTCACCATCTCATAAATCTTTGCTCCAAGACTCATTCAAGGTAAAGGGAAGACTTGATTTCTTAGAGGCATATTGGCCCGGAACTGGCTCCTTTTACAGGTGGTGAGCCAGGGACCATGCCTGTTATATTGGAAGATTCTGGAAAGCTGCTTCGGGCTCAAGGCCTGATGATCTGGAGTTGATGGCCTCTGGGAACTGGCTGGTTCCCCCAGCTAGGTGACCCTTTATCTGCAGAAAAGACACCTAACAATGACTCTCGTATGTAATTATAGATTCTCCAGGAAGGGGGTGGGGGATAGCATAACACTTGGAAGGAAAAGACATCTGACTTGCCTTTTCTTTTGGCTTATAGGAACTGGTGCAGTTCTGCCATCAAATAGAGGAACATTGTTAGGAATTCTGACTAGATACACATCAGAGAATCTTACTCCTTCTCATAGGTTAATGAAGAGGGTTTTTAATCTCTAGGTTTGCAAAAATCTCTCCTGCCCATTCTACAAGCTCCAAGCATGAATTTACTCTTCAATTTCATCTCTTACTCTCCTTTGAGTAAAATAATCTAATATCCATGAAGCACTAATGTGACAGGCGCAGTGTGGTATTGTTTCTTAAGGCAAAGGAAACACGATCTTCTCTTTTGGCCTCTTTGAGCAGAAAGTGTGAGCCATCATTTGCTCACAGGATTGTCGACTGCCTGCCTGCTACAACAAGTCCATACTAGGGACTCCTTCTCCACATGTCACAGATAAGGAAACAAGCTCAGAAGATATTAGGCCACTTACTTTTCATGTTCAATGCGGTAGGGACTGGCAGAGTCTAAACTCTAACCGTCAGCCTGACTCACATCTCTCCTCTCTCCTCTACTCTATGGTCCCACCTACAAAGGCTGCATTACCAACCAGCAGTGATTGGGCCCTTAGCACTTGCCAAAGACTGTCCAAGGGTTTCACGTGCATTAACTGATGTAACCTCGTGACAATTCTATGAGTAAGTGCTATTATTACTACAGTCACCATTTTGGATGAAGAAGCAGAGCTTAAGGACCCAGCCTCCAGCTCACACAAAGCATTTGACTCCAGATGCCCAGCAAACAAAGGGGGCAGCCCGGTGGCCTGGGAGTTCCCTCTTTTTACCAGGGGTGGCAGTTGGCCACCAAAGGAGCCTGTGTCAGAGATGTGGAAGAAGGGCCCTTGAGCTGGGCTGATGGTTGCACTTGACTTTCTTCCAGCTAAAGATCTCCAGCCGCTTTTGTTCACAATGTAATGGTTTATGCGTATTGTTGACAATCATGGATCAACTCCTGCCCCCGCCCCCTGCCCCATCGATATTCGTGAAAGTCAGGAAACAGGCATGTCCTTGAAAATTCCAACTTGACAGTGCACAGCTCCCACGTGTGCGAATAAACCAGCGAGAATTCATAAGGCGATGCAATGTTTGAAGCGAGATGAAAGCTGATTAAAACAAACAAACAAACAAAAACCAACCAGCATTTCGAGAACAGGGTGGGAGGGGAAATGACATAAAGGTTAGTAAGCCACTTTTATCAGAGAGTGACTCAGTTGGACAAAAAATAGAAGTGGATTGTCTAAGCCAAGGCAGTCTTCCAGCCGTCTCTTCCTTTCTGAAATCACGGCAGTAAGAACCGTGCTTTTTCCCAAGTGCGTGGCTTCCCCGCTCAGCCTGGTCCCACTGGGCCCTGTCACTATGTAGGCCTCGCTTCTCTAAGATTACCAAGGCTGGTTCTGTTTTTCCTTCCTGCTCTCTTTTTCAACACTCTGAATTGTTCCAAAATAAAACTGAACAGCCTTTTCTGGTTAAAAGCATCAGGCGAGTGCCTAAACCTGAAAAAACCATTAGCGGTGGTCACGACTGGTAGTGCTGGTGGCGGTTCCTTCCTTCCTGTTTTGTTTTTAAATCAATAGTGGCTGTCCCAATGCCCTGCCTTTGGGCTGGCCGGGCCTCTGGCAGAGGCCCCCGCTTCTGCCCTCTGCCCAGCCCCAGGAGAGGCCCCAGCTGTCTTCGAACAAAGCCCCCTTTTACCAGCGAGGCTGGGGGCTCCGCTCTGCACGCAGGCGTGGGCCTTTGGGCGCGCCGCGTTAATGTGCACGGCCACGTACGAGTGCGTCGACACGTTCCTTTTCTCAGGTTGGGAGGCAAATCCGCCACTGCAGCTGACCGACCCCACGGCTTTACCCGACTCTCACCAGCCTCAATTTCTTTGTCTAAGAAGCCAAATAAACCCCGGGAGAATGCGAGGGCTGTCCGGAAAGTATTGAGCCATGTAATCTGAAAAACAGAGCCAGTTATGGAGGGATTTGCTGGACAGCCCTCGTAGATAGTGTGAACACTGTGACTGTCTCAGTGTGTATGTGTGTGTGTGTGTGTGTGTGTGTGTGTGTGTGTTTGGGGAGGAGTGAGAATTACTAGTGAGGATAGCATTTCTTACAGCTCTTTCTAGAATCCAGTCCAAAACAAAGCAGAGAGGAAGGAGGGGAGCTTTATCTCCCTTCTCGGCTACAGTGAGTTCACCTCAGGGGTCCACTGTGTCCAGACGGCCTGGAGGGCCAGTGGACTGCTCACACAGTGACAATTTGTACAAGGCACCCAGTTGCCTCCAGGGAAATTAACTTTCCCTGCCGGAGGCTTGTTAGCTAGCTAAGTCAGAAGAACACCTCAGGGTCAGAGGGGAGCTGTGATGAATCATTCCTCACTCAGAACTCTGGATTTAGTCATCCCCTCCACCCCCAACACCCTCTCCCTCTGATTGTACAGAGTAAAACAGAAAGGGAGTTTTTACCACAAAACCTTAGAAGAATTTAGGAGCACAAGGTAGCTCTGGTCCAGAACTCTGGGATAGGTGGGTAGCAGGTGTTTTGGCATGTAGGTGAGGGGTGTGTGTGCATGTGTGTGCACGTGTGTGTGTGGCTGTGCTCATTCCCCCATCAGCAGAGAAGACTTGTAAGAACAGTGGACTCAATGAGGATTCTTTCTTAACAAAAGCAGCAGCATCTGGCTGTGGACACGGGTGCCCTCGGCGTGGGTCCTGAGGGGCTGTGAGGGTGTGAGGTCAGCAGCAGCTCAGAGGCCTCTGTCTGGCACTGATGGCTTCTTGGGGCTGGGACTTCAGCAGCAGGTCCCACAGGAAGCCAGAGTGGGGTAGGTGAGGGGTAGGTGGTATGGCGGTGCCATGTGGTAGTGTTGAGACTCTGTTCAAAGTCACCTGTCAGATCTCTCCTGGAAATCCCAGGAATAGCTCAGGAACTTCAAAAAAGAGAGGAGGGGCCTGCTCAAACACAGCAGATCGAGGTAGAGAGATTCACTTATTCATCCATTTGTTCATTCATTCCACATAAATGGAAGGGAGGACTAGCTATGTGCCAGGCATTGTTCTAGGTGCTGAGCAGAGAAATAAAAGACAAAATCCCATGCCCTAACAGAGCTTTCATTCTAGTGAAGGCCAAGGGCAATAAAAAGTGAGTGAACACTTAAATAATAACGAGTGAGGTAGTAAGAAGTAATAAGAAGTAAATACAGACAACAGGGTAATAGAGGGGGTTGGTGGAGAACACTATTGCTCTTTAGCTAGGAAGGTCAAGGTCTCTGGAATTAGAGAAATGTTTATGCTGTTGTTAGATACATACACACAACTATATTTTCGAATTTTATATTAATAGTAAACAATTTTAAAAAGCTTCAATTTTTGTTTTTCATTTTTCAAGAGTCTTCCAACCATTAAATTAAAAGAATACTACTGTAGACCAATTAAAGTTACAAGAAATTTTAAGGGACTGCTCATAATATTTAATGTACTTATATTTTATTTTATAAATGATGATACCAAGGAACTGGGCCATAAACTAAAGTTCACAAATTTTTGTGATACACAGTCTTCCTCGTATTGATGTTTGTTCTATTCACTGATTGAAGGAATGAGGCACTATAACCCAGTTGAGATGGGTTTGAAACCATCCTTCTTTAACTTGACTTTAAAGCTTCAATTTCTGTAAAATGGGAGTAAAAATCATAACCACAAGATTGTGAACATAAGACAGTGCATTTAAGACGTGTAGTACAGAGCTGGGAAAACATGGCCTTTTTTTATTTAGGAATAAGTAGTAGGAGGTAATTTATGTGAATGCTAAACTAGTAGTTTTTGTTTTTGCTTTTTAAAATAAAATTTAAAGACAGTCTGTGAAATAACTTCTCGGCCTATGATTATTAAGGAAAACCCAGCAGTCATTCTTAAGACTAAAACAGAATTTGTTTGTTTCTCTCAGATTTATTAATAGAGTTTAAAATAAATGTTTTCTTCCTAGCCTAAAACAATAAGATACACCTTCTCTCATCCTGGTGACTGCGTTAAGAATTGGGGAGATATCCTCAGTGGGCTTTGGGGCCGTCCCTACACATACAAACAGAGATTTGGGATTTGGATGTACAGTGGACATTTACTGAGCACCTGAGTCCTGGGCATGGACAAAATCTTCAGAGATGCATTCTCTAATTTCTTCCTTTTTAACAAGTATATGCCAGGAACACATGGAAACAACTTTTTTTCCTGAGCAAGTTGTCCCTTCTCTAGGTCAAATGATAAAAATGTTTATGTTACTTTGATATAAAGACTTCGTTGTTGCTGTTTCTCTGATAACTTAGTATTTTCATTGTATAAACTATATCACTTGCTATCCCACCGAGCGCCATTTCCAATTTGGAATATTTCTTGTATGAGTTTCACATCTCTGTTTCTCTCTTCTCTTTCTCTCTGTGGTTCATCTACACAATTGGAATCACATGATTTAACATTCTTTGAACAAATGATTTTTAATGGCTTATACTATTTCATTATATGGATAAACTATTACGTAACCATTAAGGTAATATTGGGTATTTACCTTAATTTCCAGATTTCCACCATTATAAATAATGCTGCAAAAACTATCACGATCCTTGACTTCCTTCTTCTTAGAAAAACTATTTGATCAATTTGAACATGAGCATTTTCATGGTTCAAAATATTTTCATCCAGAAAGGTTGTAACAATCTGTACCCTCAGCAGAAGAATATGACCCTCTGACCCATTCTACCTTTGCTAGAACTGACAGCGTGATTTTAAAAACATACCCCTGGAAATGGCACAAAAAAGTCAATTTTTTAGACAGAAAAATATGTTTTCTTAAATCTGCTTTTTTTTTGCTATTAATACAGTTAATCTTTATCCCCTTCCATGTATACTATTTTCATCTTTTTTTCTCAAATTGTCTCTTCATGTCCTTAGCCTATAAAAACCAAACAACCAACCAACTACCCAATCAACAAAATGGATTGTTAGGGATAGCCTTATCGTCTGGCAAAAACACTTTCTATGTTAAAGGTATTAAATGTTTTTTTCTGTAATATTTGCTACAAATATTTTTTTACTGGGTGGTATTTACTTTTAAATGTTTACTGCACTTTTTCATCCAAGGAGTTTCAAATTTGTATATATTAGGCATGAGTCATTTCTGCCCCTCCTAAAGGCCCTTTCTGTCCAATTCACATCCTTTTCTTAGAAAATTTACTGCTGCCCAGAGGAGGCAATTGGTCTTCTCTGCTGCCAACCAAGGCAGATGGTTCAGAGTGGAGGGGGTTAACCAGAAAGAAGCACACCTAGGTTGTAGAACTGAGCTCAGATCCAGTGCTCAGATTCCTGGTCCTTCCAGAATCTAGAACATTGGATTCCCAACCTTTTCCCACTGTGTACTCCTTTTAAATCCATTTTCTATAAATTGTACCCCTTGTTTTTAAAACAGCTGTTTTTAAATACTGACACTTTTGTTCAGTGCCAATCTTAATGTAAAATAGTGGAAATGAGGTCATAAGTTAGGAAAGAAAAGTTACTACACTAAAAGCACAAACCATAGATTTACTTTTACAATATTCATAGCACAGTTAAGTGTTGATAATGAGGATCAAGTATTTAAACATTAAATAAAAAAACTACTGAAAAGAATCATGATTAAAGAGAATGCACTTCCTTTTCCTCAGTCAATAACTAAACTGATCTAACAGTCTGGCTATGGATGTATTTATATGTTTGAAGAAGTTCTAGTAATGTCAAAAATGGCTTGTTCTGAAACTGCTCATGACTGGTAGAGCAGTTTAGGGGAAGGCTCATGGCCACGCCCCCGCCAGTCATCATTCCCTAATGTGATCTAAGTTTGAAGTGTCTCCATGAACCGTGATTCCAACTTACCATTTACTGTTCCATAACTAACGTTTTACATTTTTTTACTTTACTTGTTTCTTTGCCATTACTGATTATTTTTTGCATACCCCTGGAAGGCCCAGCACGTACCCCTGGGTACACGTACCGGCGTTTGGGAACCGATGGTCTAGAGTAATTTCTCTTAAGCCTCAGGAAGGTCCAGCCCAGTCACGGTCCCTGCCCTTGCATTAAGCTGAGATCCACCTCCAGGAAACCCTCCATTTATTTGTGGGTTTAGTTCCTTACACCCATAACCGTCTTTGATGAAATAAAGGAAGTCTGGCCCATGTGGTTTCTTCTACTGCTTTTATATTTCAAAATCCTAGCCCATCTCAGTATTGGTTAAATAGTCACCTATTTTTTTCTCCCAGATTTAAAATAAAAAAAAGTAACTCTCTAGTTCTCTGGAATTTATTTTGGGTATGTGGTTTGCTGAATAACTATTTTCTTTCCCCATTGGTCTGCTGTGTCCCAGTGATCATAAATGTGTGTGTGTGTGTGTGTGTGTGTGTGTGTGTGTGTGTCTTTGTGTGTGTTTCTGAGCTTTTTTATTTGGTCCCATTGACTCCTATGCCTACAATATACTTTCAATTATTGTAGCTTTAGTGTATATTTTAATATTTGAGATAGCAAGTTCCTTTCCATTGCTTTTTAAAAATTTTTCATTGCTACCCTGTCCCAAACTATTTTATAATTAGAGGATATCTTTTAGGGAGCTTGGGGGGGGGCTGGGGAAAATGGGGAGATGTTTGTCAAAGAGCACAAATTCTCAGCTATAAGATCAATAAGTTCTGGGGAATCTAATATACAGCACGGTGACTATAGTTACTAATACTGTATTGTACAGTTGAAATTTGCTACGCGAGTAGATCTTAAGTGTTCTCACTGCATCAAAAAAAAAAAAAAAAGATCACACTATATACCCTAACATGCACCAATTTTGTCAACTGTACCTCAATCAAGCTGAAGAAACTCTATTAGCATAGATTATTCTTTTTCTTTCATCATGTCACTGACTGGACGATCTCAAGCTCTTGCCAGGCAATTATGTTTTAACTAAGTCCAGTAAGTCCATCTTCACAAAACTAGAAGAGACTTCCTCTAGACACCAGATCTACCGCCACATCTGCTCATCAGTCCTGTCAGATTAAATTAAGAAGGTGACTAAGAGAAATTTAGCAAATAGGCTGTGGGCAGCATCGTAATGTGCCTTTTTAAAAAAATTGGGTAAGAAAAAAAACAAAACAAAACTAAGCAGCCCACAAAATTAAAACAAATTAATTTACTTTCTTTCCAAACAGTCTTTAAAATAGACATGCACAGGCCTTACAATTTGATCTGGTATGCTATCTTTCCTTGACATTTCCTTAATTTTTAGACGTCTATTTATGTCATTTGTTTCTATACAACAACATACAATAGTTACTGGTAGCTTACGGAGAACATTCATTAATGTCTCCAGTCAACTACTGCATTTTGTCTGTTAACATAGTTATGGAGGCGTTTTCCGTATGTGATTAGGTATTTTCAGTGATGAAGACATTTATCTAAAATTAGCCTGATATGAACACATAAAAATAAATAGGAAAATTAGTCACTTGGGCACTTAGTTGGTAAATTGTTTTCATGACAAAGAAAGGTGGTGGACTAGGGAAAAACACCTGCCAGGGATGGTACACACCTGCCTGGTGGGCACTTCCTTTCCAGCTCCCCCAAACCTAAATTTTCAGACATCACCAAAGCAATAAAACAAAAAGAAAAAGCCCTTAAAAATTTGTATCTCACAAGCAGAAAATGGATGGGGAATGCAATGTTATTAGCAGAAACCTAACAGAAAACTAGAGACTAAAATATTTAAAATGCAACAACTAATGAGGTAAAAATGTTCGTGTAAACACTTTCAAGATTGAATACATGTGTTTAAACAAGGGTCCTGAGGCCCTAGGTCCACACTTGAGACTGTGATGACTGCCAAACGATCCTCCTCGAGGTTCCTGTCTGACGTTCACCCACCCCATCTTCCTGGGGACCGGTACAGTCATTTTGGTGGTTCTCATGAATGATGGGATACGTTCAGTTAACCTACTCAAGCTCTGAAATAAGATGTTAGTTAACAGTTTAGATATCTGAAATGCTGCCAAAACAAAACAGAAAAACACATTCGGCATTATATCCTAGACTTTGTATGTGGAGAGACCATTCCCGTGGTTGTGTGCGTGCGTCCACGTGTTTGTGTGTGTATACGTGTGTGCGGGCACACGGGCGCTGGTTGTGGGGAAGGGAACAGCACTCCCATGTGATCTCCTCCTTGTGGATCTCAGAAACCATGTTCTCAACAGTAAGCTCAAGGACTTGCCTAGAGCATGCACTGCATGCCACTGCAGTTTTTAAGAGAGAGGAAAAAAACAGTTTGTATGTATTTTTAATTGGCAAGGAAGTAGGGTCATAAACCCAAACTTAAATAAACAAAGACTGATTATATTTAAAGAGTGAAAAGGAGTCAGAACAATTCAGACTCTATAGAAATAAAAACATGGACTCCAGTTGAAGTTCCTTAGCTTGGTATTCAAGGCCATCCTCAGTCTAGCACTATGCCCGGTCCAGGGAGCTCCTGCCCTGTGGGGTCTGGACTCTTCTGGCTATTCTGGCTGCAGCTCAGCCTACCCTGGCCCTCCGTCTCCTCCAGTCTCAGTGCCTGCAATATCCTAGGCTCTCTCCTAACTGGGGACTCCTAAGCAGCAGTGTGCTCTCCCAGGAAGACGCTTGATGGTCTTCCCCACCATCCCCCACCCCCCCCCCCCCAACCATCTAGTCAACACCTACTCATCCTTCAGGCTTTGTCCCAGGTCTTCCCTGATGCTGCAGATCAGGGAGTTTGGCTGATCTGCGTCTGGATGGGCTGACTGTGCTCTCAACAGGGCTCCTGGCCAAGGTGGGGGGTGGGGAAGGCTGTTCTACTGGCCGAGTCACACGCCTTGGCACGAGGCATACTTTCTGCCTGGAAAAAAGGGCTTCCTTTGTGCACACTAGAAAAAGCTCCATCAGCTTGCCAAACAGTATTCCTGCAGGTCTGCACATACCTGGAGGGGCTGCCTTCTAATGCGTCCAGCTAGAGGGGATGGTCTTTTTCCTAATTTGCACAAAGACACTGTATATCCTCATTGACCTTGCAAGTTTCCCTGCTTTACATATGCACCTGGACTTTCCACTGATAGCACTTATAGGCATCTGTACTCATTGATTTGTAGGCTTAATTGGGTAGTATCAGTCTCTCCCACCAGGTAATAGGATCTATTAGGGCAGGGAGCGTGGGTTTTTGCTCACGACTCCATTTCCAGTCCGGAGCACGGTGTCTGGCATACAGTAGGTGCTAAATGCATATGTGTGGAATGAATTAACAAAAAGGGGAGCCATGGAGATGCTGTAATGGAAGAAATAACCGGACTTGGGGCACAATGGCCGTATCTATTAATAGCAGATTTACTTCCACTTAATGGAAAAAGGAGCCTTCAACAGGTAGCGAGAAGCGGAAGTTGACAGACCCAAAGAGACGCTTCCTAACTTCATAAGTCAAAGCAGAATTTTCCTGGAGGTATTTCACCCCACAGCTGGAAAGAAACTGCTGCTTCCAGAAGAAAGCAGAGTCAGGCCCAAAGCGCCTCAAGAAGGAAGTTTAGACAGAAGAGTAAGCTGGGAGGAAACCGTGGGGCAGACACCTAATGACGCACAGGATTCCAGGTAAGCCAGGCATCTAGGAACTTGCAAAACGTGTTGAAACAGACGGTCTTGCCCAGTTGGCTGAAGACAGGGAGGCAGAAAGCCCCCGCGCGTCACGCAGCCAGTGCGCCGGGCGGCAGGCCCCGGGGCTGCACGTGAAATGCTGAGGCCAGTTAGGAGCGGCGACAGCCCAGCACGTCCTGCAGGCCTCAGGGGCTTGGCAGAGAGAGGCCTGTGCCGTGCCGTGCAGGGTGGGGCTGAGGCCGCAGTGTGGGGGGCCAAGGAGGGCAGGGCAAAGGGAGTGTTAGGCAGGCCTCGGCGCCCCGGTTCTAAAATTTAAAACGTTACTCATTAGGGACATGAAGGGAGGAAAAACGGTGAGGGTAATCACCGGTAACAGTTTTTCATTCTAGGAAAAATAAATGTATGCTTTTCCAGGTTACATCTGTGTCTTTAATTTAAAAATCTATGTAATGTACCGTACAGCATTCTCTACCACAATTCTTTGCTTACGGACCAGTACATGTCAAAGACATTTTCATATCTGCACATATTGATCTTGTTCTTTTTTTTAAAACAGCTGCCACCACATGCCACCAGGATGACCTATGGTCATTTATTTAGCATTAGATGGCGATTCCGGTTGGTGACCTAGCCCAGGTTTTTGTGTGTTTTGCAGGAGCCACATGCGGCTGGCGGCTTCCAAAAGGGCCCCCAAGGATCTCCACGTCGTGCTTTTCACACCACGTGTAGTCCCCTTGCTTCTGTACCGGGGTGGGCCTCAGTAACCCAGGGCAGAGATGATGGTACGTCACTTTCAAGGTCAGTTTATAAAAGACTGCGCCTCCCCTCGTGGGTGTGTACGCTCTCTCGTGTGTGCACGGCCTCTCTCGGTTCGTGCGCTCTGGGGAAAGCCAAGAGCCATGCCCAGGCAGCCGATGGGGAGGCCCATGTGGTCCCCAAAGACCACGAGAGTGAGCTCAGAGTGAGCTCGTAAACAAGGTCTCTGCCCCAGGGGAGGCTGCAACCAGCTGAAGCCCCCTGCCGACAGTCTGACGGGAAGCTCATGAGAAGCCTTGAGTCACAACCACTCATCTCAACTGCTCCTAATTCCTGAACTCAGAAACTGTGTGACATAAAGATATGTCGATTGAAGTTGCTAAGTTTGGTTGTCGTTTGGTATGTAGGAATAGATGGCTAACACGCGACACGAGGTGAAGTCCTAGGGGTGGACTACCCAGGTCAAAATGAGAGATGGGGGGCCACCATGCCTCAACAGCTAGGCCACTATCTCATCATGTAAAATTTCTACGAAAAATTCATTTTATAAAAGGAATAAACACTGAAGTTGAGTTTGGGAGTAGAAGTAAGCATCTCATTTTGATTACTTTCTCAAAAATGCATACAGCATTATTAAGTGATTTTAATGAGATGCATGACCTTGAACCACAAGCTATGAATCTTAAATCAGAGATACTCTAAATCCAAACATTAATTCCCTTTAATTCTGCTGAACCAGATGTTTA
The DNA here is from genome assembly GCA_004026885.1 of Lyroderma lyra. Taxonomy (NCBI): domain Eukaryota; kingdom Metazoa; phylum Chordata; class Mammalia; order Chiroptera; family Megadermatidae; genus Lyroderma; species Lyroderma lyra. Next base: position 5,870 of record PVJL010010584.1, on the reverse strand, counting down.
AAAACAAAAACAGAGTGAGTGATTGGGATCAAATGGGAACTAAATGTTTGTATTTTCCAAAACTACTTAAATGAAACACCACGATAGTCTCAAATCAAATATGAGCTCAACTGAGTGTTTATTTGGCTTCGATTCCTGGTGAGGAATAAATGGTTCTGGAAAATAGCTTTTATATAAAGCTATAAAGAGGACTAGAACTCAGTGATGTTTGGGAGAAGCAAAAATAATACTCCTCACTAGAAGAAAGCATCTGAAATCATCACAGGTCTCTCACCACCAGCATTCCTAAGTTCCACAATAATGAAGACAAATGTGCATTCAGTTATTTTCAAAAAACAAACACTATTCTTGATTACATTTCACTAAATTATTAAAGACGTCTGTTTCTACTGCCACAAGTCACAAAAAAAAATTTTTAGAAAAACAAACCTACTTATAATAATTCCATGGACATACGCCACCGGGGAAATTCTAGAAAGCCTTCCTAACTATCCAGGTATCTAGAGCCGAAAACCAAGACGACAAATTGGTTGCAGATGATATCAAATGACTGCTTTAATCATAGAAATGAACAACTTAGAAGGTCTGGCATGGTTATTAAACTAACAAGTTGACTTCTCACTTAGTCCATGATAATATAATTTAAATATCACTGTTGCTTCCTCAGGCTATACTGGTCTGAGGGAGAAACATGGCCTCTTCTCAGGAGACTCACGGGGACCTCCATCCCTCTCCCCCAGTTTTCCTGGTGTGGAACCCCAGGGTGGGGATTAGGGTACTGAAGCTTTCTTGCTGCTCTGCCCTGCTCCAGGAGCACCTCTCATGGGCAGGCTCTGCCCCATCTGGCCCTGGCCTGGGATGGGTCTAGCTGTCGCTGCCGTTGTCATGGGCTTTGGGACAGGATCTGGCCACACGCCCCCGTACACCACCTTCTTCTGTCAATATACGTCTATTACAGTGAACTTAACTCTCTCCCCCCAAAGGTCTGCTGGATCCTCAGGCAAACGCAAAGACAGTCACCCTGGTCTGGTCATTGCTACCTGCCCCCCCCGCCCCCAACATGGCATGTACTCTGTACAGATTCTCCAATGACCCATCTATGCGTAAGTGCTGTCTTACTCCAACATGATTCTCCACGTAGGGAGGATACAGGATTCTTATCCAGGAGCAGCTCAGAATTCTGACCTGCTTGCTGGGTACTCATCTATAACCTTCCCATGAAAAAAATAATATACTTTGCTAAAATATACATTTTCTTACTCTGAATCATATTGATCCAATAATTTATCCTCCTTGAGTGAACACTGCTGTGAACTGTGATTGGGGCACTTCAGCTACTGGAACCAGATGGCCTGGGTTTGAATCCAGCTCTGTTTCTACTGGGAAGTTACGAAGTGCTTACAATGTCCTTATTTGTAAAGAAGGGCTATGGAAAGCATCTTCTCCTTAGGCTGTTATCAGTATTAAACGTGTTAACTCCTGTAAGATGCGTAGAATGCTGCCTGGCACACAGTGTTTGCTGTTAGTATTATTGTGAGTCTCCTTGTCCTATACCTCGATGTCCTCATACCTGGCAAGATCTTCAGGTGAGATCCTACAGAAGGGCTGGGGATTTTGCTCCATCAGTCACCGCACTGTCAAACGGCTAAGTGGCTGAGTCTCCCAACGTGTTGTGACAATAACATGCTGACAAGCTAGAGATGACTGCACCCTGTATGGAGGAGGAATTTGCCTGAAAGCAAAAACAAAAGCACAGTCCAGGCAATTAATCACCCGCTTCCCTCCTTCTCTGGAACATTCGACTTCAGCAAATTCAGGAATTTCTGCGCTTAAGAAATTGTAAGTGGATCACTGGCCAAGCTGACACATCCCACCAGCCAGAAGCCACGTTCAATGCTGTCTGTTGCCTTCCCACTCAAGTTCAGAGGGTTCTGACTGAGGAACCCTGCATCCTGGCCTTCACTGCCCCTTGGATTCCGTACTATTCAGTGAAGACGTGCTCCTGGGCACACCTTTGTCAAAAAGCCTCTTAAGAGCATGTCTCCCATCTGGACTGCCAGGTCCACTGTGCTTATCGTCAAAGAAGAAAGACAGGCCACTGCCTTTACATTTCCACTGGAGAACACTGTGAATGATTTCAGACCCTCAGCATCTTCAGGGGATCACGATGAGGTCTCCCAGTACATATCTAAGTATCTGATAGTGTCTCCCTGTCATTTCTGCTAGGGTCTAAGCATAAAATTTATATCCTGATTCCGTCAACTGGAGCTATCCAGACAGACGACCTGCAAAAAGTCCTAGTCTAGGATCTAAAGGAGTGAGGTCACCGTTCTGCCTGTGGGGGTGGGGAGGAGCAGGCCGCACGCACAGGAGGTCAGCAGGCCAAGGCTGTTGCTTCTAATGGTGAGAGGAAGCAAATTCACTTTGGCTGATGCTCCAAGTTCAGCTTTTTTAGACATTTGCTTACAATAAACAAATATAAGCCCATTTCCCAGGGTGGGGAAAACACACACACAAGCTATAAGCAGAAAATGAGGAAAGAAGTGTAATCTGCATTGCGTTTATTTTAAAACTGTAAAGGACCTCAGATGCTGTGACGGAAGTCTGCTAGCCCTCGGCTATCTATCCCCTCCTCCTTCTACACCGTACAGTATACGTGACAGCTACACGGCTTGTCTGTCATCTCCCACCTCGTTCACAGCTAGGTGTGACTCTGTGACAATGTTCTAGCCAAAGGGGGCATGAGTAGAAGTTGTGTGTCACTTTCAAGTCAAGCCTTTCAAGGGACAGGTGTGCCTTCCCCTAGCCCCTTCCCACTTCTCGTGGGCTGACATGTGAACATGACAGCAGGTGCAGGAGCTGTGTGCTCAGTGTGGCACAGTGACAAGACAGAAGGGATCTGGGACTCCGAAATGATGACACTTTCGTTACAGCCCCAGAGTGGGTATGCTAGGACTACAGGTAAGAGAGACACACGCTCATAATAAAGTGTTAACTATTCTTGTGTCAGAAGGTTCAAATCTCGTGTTCGGATGACAAGCAGAGAGGCCATGTTAATGGCCATGAGAGTGAAGTCTCTTAAAGTTTCTTTTTTATTGACCTAATATCATTATCAGAAGGGGGAACGATAGAACTTAATGCTAAGAATTGTATCATTTCAACTTTCTTAGGATAATCAATATAGCCCATTAATAGAAATTGTTGATTTCAATGTAGATTGCTGGGATTCAAAGCTAGTAGGAAATTCTGAAGGTTTTGGTTGAGGAAACAGCCAAACTGTTGGAAGATCTTAAAGTACATTTCCCAAACTCCATGGGAAGACGATCAGCGGGTTTCACTGCATGAGGACGTATTTCTGCGAAGGAACAGGAAGCCCTCAGACGCGAGTGGAGTTTGGCTCTGATGGCGTAAGCACCCAGCTTACATACGGGAAACCGCAGGCTTAATTATCGAAGATGAAGTCCACCCATTGAACTACATTTGCTTTTACTTAACTTGCTTCATAGGAAAGGAGGAAAGAAAGGTTCACAATTCACCATTTCCTTGATTCCCGCATCTGCTGACATCGAGCAGGAATGATGCCGTGTGGCTGCTTGGTGCGTCTGGTGCTGGAAGGGGGTGCAAAGTGCCTGGGGACGATTTCGGAGCAAGAAGGCCTAACCTCATGGTTTCGGCTCTGAATACGGGTCCTGGGAAGCAAGGAGGCTTTCTCTCCTTTGTAACATACCTTGGAAGCATTTCTTTTAGCTTTTACTTTGCGTCCTTGCGTTTGGAGGGCGGAAATGCGTCCCAACATCCCAGAATCAGGGACAACGAAATCCTCAGCTGGCCAGCCACCAGAATGCAAAGCCATTTGGTTCAGTTGTCATCTACCCCTCTTTCCAAGTTCCCACACAACTGTGGGCAGAAATGACAACTAGTGTGAATGGGGCTCACTTTCCTACAAAAAAACATATTGTTCACTTCTAGCTCGCATAATCTTCAATTTGGAATTCAGAATTGCTAGAAGGGAACACATTTGTGCCAGTTATTTTTCAAATCTGATGTGACTCACCTTTCTGAAAAATACCAAGGGCTCCCTGCTGTCTAGAGAACGTCTGGGCGTTAACATCAGACCGACCAGCTGACCCTTCCGGCCCCTTAGGACCTCCCCTCCCCACCATTCCTCTCTGCCACAGCTACCTTGGACTCTTCCCCAGCCCAGGGGCTTTCTCAGCCGATGCTTCTGTCCTCCCTGCCTGGACATTATTTATTCTCCATTAAATGTTCTTGTGATTCGCTCTGGCTCCTACACCCATGCAGAAATGATCACTCCCTCCTGCTTCTATAATATCACCCGTTTAACTGTATTTTAATGATTTATGTGTCTATGTCCCCTGCTAAGTTGTGAGCACCTCAAAGAGAGGGATCATATCCTAATTTTATTCCAACCATTTGGGACAGTTCTTGGCACACAGAAGATGTTCAGTATTACTTATATGCTTGCTGAGTCATCGTAGGGATAAAAGAAAATGAAAGGATCCTAAGCTATAGTCTAAATCATAAACAAAAACAAACCCAACCTAGATGTGTAAAAGAAATAATAATTATAGTAGCATCTTTTTGTTTTATCTTTTGCATTGCCATGGGGAGAAGCAAAAAAATGCAACTGATGTCTCCACATGAGGAACCAGAAGACCCTGAACTGAGTCTCAGCTCTGAGCTTTCTGCCTCCTTCCTCTGGGCAATTTACATTTATAAAATTAAAATCTACATGGCACCTCATTCCAAAGTAAATCTCAGGGGATAGTTGACAAGGAATAACCCTGTGAGATTTTCTTTTCCTTTTTAAAATTAGTTTAAAATGGTGATGAAGATACCTGCTCTACCTGTGTCACGGTGTGCGAGGTTCTCGTGAGCGGGTGGTCTCCAAAGCGTGTCAATGACGGGCAGTGTCATCACAGAAGGGGAAGGAAGGGTGAAGAAGTACTATTCGCCCAACAATCCTCCTTTCCGTGGTTGTTGTGGGCCAGGCAAGGCAGCGGGTGTGAGGGACGCAAAGAAAACCCCGACACTCAGGACTACCCTGGGCAAGTGCTCCCCCAGACAGAGCCCACCTACTCTCAGGTGGACTCACTCTGCAACCAACTTCAGTCCCCATGGGTCTGAGTCTCATGAACTGAGGACAAGTCTGGACGAGGCAAAGAAATGGGCACATCTCCAAGAACAAGACCTTCGGGAAATACAGCAGAAAAGGCTTCACCACGCCCGGCCTCCAGCCCCCTGCTCCGCCCCAACTGGACAGGGCATAGCAGAGCCCGGCACGTCTTATTGCAAAGGAGACTGCGATATAATTTTACTTTTCCCTCATGTCATAGCACCCATAGCTGAAAATGTTTGAACATTTATTTTTGAAACTGTTTATGTTCATTATTCTTTAGCATCCAGCCTGGCTGAGTCTTGGATCTGCAGGAAGGGTTAAAAATCAAAGACTACGCCTCCTCAGGGTCATGTTAGAGATCACATCCATGTGTTTATTCACTCATTCATCCCGCAAATATTTATTTAGCGCGTTGACATGATAGGCAGTAAGGGAGGTCCTGGGGAAACAGCCATTAACCACCAGAGGTGGCCTAAAGCAAATAGTTACCCAAGTCTCTAATTACAACTGTGATAAGGGTGACAAAGAAGTGCAGGGTTCCACACCCAAATGAAATCAGAGGGGTGGTGGTGGCGGCGTGAGAGCATGTTCTCCGAAGGTAAGAGAATTAGGGCTGGGGGACGGAGGAGAGAAAAGGCGGTCATGGGCTGGAGCAGTGGGAGGGCAGGGGCAAAGGCGGGGCGGGGTCAGGGGCGGGAGCAGTGGGAGGGCAGGGACAAATGGGGGCGGG
>PVJL010010583.1:0-48285 GCA_004026885.1 Lyroderma lyra | reverse complement strand
GGGGGAAGGGGGAGGAAGGGGGGGAGTGAGAGGGGGAGAGAGAGAGAGACAGACACACGCGCACATACACCCACACACACCCCGAAGCTTTCGGAAATCATCCCTTTTCCTCCCTAAAAAAAAAAAAATGGAAGGCGGGTGCTCTGGGGACGAGCAAGGACGTCTGGTGGGGACTTCGCGAAGGGCAGGCCTCGGGCGTCAGACCCGCTCGAAGGTACTGGGAGAAGCCGCAAGCGTCCCCAGGAGCGGAAACCGGCGCAGAAAGGGCGCAGCCTGCTCGACCCGCCGAGCTCCCCAGGCTCGGAGCGCGACTCGGCCCACTGCCCGGCCCCGGGCCTTACCTAATTGCACCGAAAATCCCGTATCCGGCGCCGCGCAGTCTGTGCGGGCGCCCCGCCGCTTTTTATAGTCTGGGTTCCGGTGGGCTCCGCCTCCTCTCGCAGGCCCCACCCTCACCCAGCCGCAGCGTCACCGGAACGAGTGCAGGTCCCGGCCCCTGGTGGTGACCGCGCGCGCCCAGAGCACCCGCGGAGCCGGCAGCCGCTGCCCTCAAGGGGTCGCAGGCTCCTGGCCCAGCTTCAGAAAAAGACCCGTGTCCAGGACTTGAGTAAGACCTTTAAAACCCAGGAAAAGGGAAGTTTATGGTACCTTCCTCTGTTTTGTTAGCGAGAACAAAAACAATATTACAAAGACTTCTGATTTCCCCTTTTAAAAAATTATATTAACATGTTTTTCAAACTTTTTTATGCCCATGCCAGGCTCCCACTGGGCCCGGCTGTTGGGTTTATCCGGTCCTGCCTGAGGCTCCTTTCTGCTCTCAGGCTCTGGAAGCCTCCAAGTATCGTCCAGCCACAGTCACGCCCTGCGACTTGTTTGGAACCAAGATGAAATTCTGTCAGTTTTAAAAGCTTATATTGGCTAATATGGGACCAGAACCACCATTTAGATTCTAAATTTTAGGACGTTGCTTTTATGTGAAAATGTAATTGGAAGTTTCTCTATGTCACTTGGAAAGTGTCCCAGCCGCTGCAGAACTGGCTTTAGGAGCACCATGGAAAGGAGAGTGGGGAACAGGCCAAAAGTGCAAGTCTTTCTCCAGGAGACTGACGCGGACAAAGTACAAGACGTTCTCCAAGGATCCTCTCTGTTGGTGACTATGAGACACTCTGAGGCTCAGGGTAAGGAGATATTGCATCTCATAACTGCTTATGCTGAATCAGAAGGAGAAGGCATGGGATAAAATTCAAGCAGGGCAAATCCTAAGTGATCATGACATGTGTCTTCTATCATGATCTGATAGCTTAGGGGTGTCAGGAAATGCATTTCATTTGGTGTGTCTGCTTGAATCAGCTAATACGTGTATTTCCAATGGTAGCTTATTTACAATGCTCTTTCAGATGCATTATTTTAAATATATCCTATTAGCTGTCCCCTTGTTGAAACTCTCTTGGATTCTGTGATGCCACTCTCCTGGTTTTGCTTCCAGTTCTTTGATCTTTCAGTTTGAGATTTTTTTTTCCCACTACCCACCTATAATCTGGTGTTGCCAAGATTGGACTGAGAACCTTTGCTGTGTGTGCTCGCTGGGAGACTACAGTGCATCTATTTTGTTTTACCTTGGAGATACGTTTGCGGGTGATTTGCAAATATTTATTCTCCAGTCCTGACCACTCCCCCAATTTTCACTCATATCCAACTAATTGCTGAATATCTCCACCTGCATGTCCCAGACATCTTGAACTCACTGTGTCCCAATCCAATGTTTCACTGTTTTTCCTGCAATTTTTTGGTCAAAGATCAAGCCAGAAACCTGGGAATCACTCTGACACATGTAATCACCAAGTCCTGCCTGCTTCATCACGTAGCCACCTGTTCTGTGTCTTCACTATTCCTGTTACCATCCTAATTCAGGCATGAGTTACTTGGGCATACCAGGTCTCCATGCTGCCTGTGTAATTCCTGCATTTGCCTGCTCCTTCTCTACCTCCTCCTGCTGGAGACCAGGCTGTTTTAATTCTCCAGACTGTTTGCCTTTTTACTTTCCACTTAAATTTTCCCTTTTCTCATCATCTTTTCTGGAACACAGTATGACTGAAGCTATTTTATGACCTTTAAGATTGAAGTGTAGGATGGCAGAACAGAAAGATGGAAGGAATCTGGAATGTTGACGCCATTGGGCTTCCATAGTTACCTCTGAGTTTTCACAATAGGAAAATGACCCTAAGCTATACAGGCTGCTATTTATTTAGGTATCTGTCTCATCCTGACACATCAAACTTTGGACCACTGTTCCCAAACATTTTCCACTTGTGTACCCCTTTTAAACCCATTTCTATAAATTGTACCCCTTGTTAAAATAGCTGTTTTTAAACACTGACACTTTTGTTCAGTGCCAATCATAATGTAAAATAGTGGAAAGAGGTATTAAGTTAGGAAAGAAAAATTACTACACTAAAAGTACAAACCACAGATTTAATTTTACAATATTCATGACGTTATTAAATATTGATAGATGATTAAGTAAACAGTAAATATAAAACTACTTGAAAACAATCACGATTAAAGACAATGCACTTAGTTTTACTCAGTAACTAAACTCATCAGTCTGGCTACAGATGTATTTATGTTTGGGGACATTCTAGAAACATTGAAAATAGGTTGTTCTGAAACTGCATGATTGGTAGAAAAGCAGTTTGGGAAAAGGGTTCATAGCCACGCCCTCACCAATCATTTGATAATGTGATCTAATTTTGAAATGTCTCCATTGATTCAAACTTAGCATTTACTGTTCCATAACTAACTTTTTGCATTTTTAAATTTCACTTATTTCACCATTACTATTTTTTGTGTAACCCTGAATGGCCCAGCATGTACCCCCGAGGGTACCTGTACCACCGCTTTAGACAAATAAGATAGGTGATGTTTTCAAGGGACCTCAGAGCCAGAAATGGTCTTCACCAAGTGTTAGATCCTTTTTATGTGTGAATACAGGTTTTTGCCTATGAAATAGAAAATCTGAGGTTGTTATCAACTAATCAATCACACCTTAGTAAGAACTAGAGGCCGTTCATTCCACATACTAAGAGAATGTGAATTTTGATGAGAGGACAAGCACGCCTGAAGCGTTCTGAGAAGCAAGGGTTGAATGGGGTTCCAGGGGAGATTTAGGGCATCATGAGGACTCTGGGGACTGAGAGAGAGAGATGCTATCCAGGAAAGAAAGATGCCAAGAATGGCAAGGGATCCTGGGACCAGCTCTAACTTCCAATATTAACTAGTTTTAAATTATTCCTTTATTGGGAATAATTTTTTTTTTTTTTACAAAAAAATCAATGGGTTAATTAAAAAAGAGAGAGGTAGTCATAATAGAAGTACTTGATAGCCTGATAATACTCTATTAAAAAGGTAAGCAGGAGAAACTACTTACTCTGTTTCAGAATGTTTTGACAGGTGCCAATATGAAAAGGTAAGTCTGCCTTCATGGTCCCTGATAGCAGCTGCTTAATCCTGTACACACCTCCCTCTTACCAGTTTTTCCTACAAATGAAATTGTTCTTGGGGGACATGGAAAGTGGAGCACACCATACGGTATACTCAAAGTCAGGAAGTGACTTTGAATGGCCCTCTAGCAACAGGCTGACAGGTTTCCATTTCCTCTTCCATCATAAGAGCAAAGGCTTATTGATATTAGTTTATGGACAACAGGCAATTACACAAAGTACAGCATCGGAACCAAAAGTTGTTTTTGAAATGTGAGTTTTTGCCAGTTGGAGGATTTCATTCCAAACTCTCAATTATATAATTACAAAAAGAATCCATGTTTCAGGAAAACATACTTAATCTTAACATAAAATTCACGTCACTTATCACAAAGTTAGACAGTCAAGTGTATAAAGGAGAAACAAAACAGAACCAGTATTTACAAATTTAGGCTAAATGAGACGTTAGAAGAATTTTTTGTTCATAAACAACACAATACATACTTTCACATACTACATTTCAAAAATGATGCATCTGTGAACAATATAAGTCATACATAGTGTTGAAGACTGAATTAAATTCAAAGTTGTCATGTTGAAGATTTTAAATTAAGTTCAAGATTGTTAGCTGAAGACTAAATTCAAAGTCAAGGTCATAGTGACAAAGACTTTAAATTCAAGGTTGTAGTGATGAAAACTTTAAGGACAGATTGTCTAAGAAAGGACAAAACAACTAGCACTCAAGCTATTTAGTCAAGCTATTTAGTTCCCTGTTGAATACAAAATATATAGGAATCACTCAATGAATTATTAGCCTAATTACCCATTCTGTTCATTTCTAAATAAAACTCACAACTGCAACATGTCTTTTCACAGAATTATTCAGTCACATAGCTTCTCACTATCCTTGAGTAGGTTCTTCTGCTGTATTTTAAATCCTTATTCAAAACAATTCTGTCCCATTTCCACATTTTTATAAGTATAAAATATTTTTAAATAAAGAAATGTCTGTTCCTAGCCAGAGAACTATCCTCCATTGGCTTCTAGGAGAAAAAGGTTCCCATTTCTTCCTCTGCCTCAAAAACACAAAGGACACCCAAACAGTCCAAATCCTAATTTAGCCTCCTAGAACCCAGGGCCTGGAACAATATTTCATGCTAGTTTTCTTGCTGTATGCTGGGAACGATTTAGTTATTTACATCATTAAGAAATCTGTGTAACAGGCTGGATTCATTCCAGTGCTTCCATCAGCAGAGGCTCCCTAAAAAAGGCGAGAGCAGCGGCGTCTGCGAATGGGAACGTCGAAGACTCTCCGCCGCCTCTCCTCCTCGTCCTCTTCATCAGATTCGTCCATCTCTGCTGAATCGTCATCTTCTTCTTCCTCTTCCTGTTCTTCTTCCTCTTCCTTCTCTTCACATTCATCAGGACCCATTTCCTGGAAAGAAAAAATAATCTTTTGATAAGGACTTCCATCAGTTTTTTATACTTATTTAATGCAAATTCTTATTTATCTAGAATCTAAACCGGACGTACCAAATATGAATTTGTATGGACTTGAACAGCACATTTTCCTATGCACATGCTGACGCAAGATTCCAGAGTGTATTCTATCATGTTTAAAAATGCTGCATGTGGTTTTAATGGTAAATCTCATTAATACAGTACTTATTTTTCATATGGTAGTTGGTAATTCATATAAAAGTTGGCAACAGACCACTCCTAACAACTCAAGATTTTACTGAATTTATCGTATTAGTGTATTGAATAACTCTAGTATAGGCTTACAGAAGAGAATGTCAAAATATGAGTGATGTGTGCCCTCTACTGGTAACGTCTGTGTACTGTCCACAAAAGGTCTACTACAATAGATTTCCATTGAGTTCCTACTATAAAGACCTAATTTTTTCGCTGGCCAGGGAACTAACCAACCAACCAACCAAAAAAAAAAAACCAAAAAAACAAAAACAAAAAACACATCATTTCAATTCAACCATTGGTAGCCTCCACTTTTAAATGAACTTGAAGGCTCTCAGAATACAGTAGTAGTGACATTGAACATGCACTATCTGAACATCTCTTATAGAAACTTCCGTTCTTCTTATGCAGTGTCTCTCATCCCATCTTGACTTGGCTCTGCTGTCAATTTTCTCTCACAATTTTGTAGACTCAATGAAAAGAAGTTGTTCCATTGGACATAATTCTGAACAGCAAGGAGGTCCTTGCTGGTAATGTAGGAAGTGTTGGAAAACTTGGAATGTGGTGTCAGCAAAAGTCCTTCCACCAAGGCTTTTATGGCATTAGGTGACGTAGCACCCCACTATCCTTCTGATCTCATCTCTACCCACTCTCCCTGTTTACTGCCCGGCAGTACACTGGCCCTCTTGAAGCTGTTGAAACACACCAAGCACATTAGTGCTTCAGAATCTCTGCACTTGCTGTTCTTTTGCTTGGAACACCCTTCTCCCACATATCCACCTGGCTTCCTCTAATTTTTTCCTGTTTCAACTCAAATGTCACTGAGGCCTTTGCTGACACATTTTTATATTAGAATAACCCAACAGGCCACTCCTTATCCCCTTCACTCTGACTTTTCTGCAGAGCACATATTACTACTTGACCTAAGTACATAGTGTTTATTTGCTATACTGTGTCTCTTCTAACTAGAATGTAAATTTTAAGTCAGAGATTTTGATGGTATCATTTACTGCATTTTCCCCAGCACCTAGTATGTATGTATTCAATAAATATTTGTTGAACAAGCAAATTAATTAATGTGGGAAAATGGCAGTGTCTTTTAGGGTTTGTCAAATAAAATTTCACTTGGGATTTATTACAACACAAATAACAATAATAATCAGAGAAAATATACATATGGACATAAGATATTCTATTATTTTTGTCTTTGGATTTTTTTTTTTAATCCAAAGAATGAAGATATAAAAATTCAGCAGGAGGTCCAAAAGAGGAAAGGGGGAAGGCTTAGGAAATTCTAAAACATTAAATCCAGGAAGTTTGATTATTAATTATCTTAATGAAGAAAACAAATACTGTTAAGAAGATTAATGTGGCTAAATTAGAGGCAGATTGATGATGATCATAGATAAAATGTACAAACAGTGAAAAGAACATAGAGACAAGAATGGAAATAAATCAGTACAGGAGCCTCAGTGTCTAAAAACAACCATCACCTAGATCAGGCATGTCCAACCTTTGGCCCAGGATGGCTTTCAATATGGCCCAACACAAATTCTTAAAACATTATGAGATTTTTTGGTGACTTTTTCTTTTTTTTTAAGCTCATCAGCTATTGTTAGTGTTAGTATATTTTATGTATGGCCCAAGACAATTCTTCTTCTATTGTGGCCCAGAGAAGCCAAAAGGTTGGACACTGCTGACCTAGATCAAGAAAAGGCTTAAGACCAACCAAAAAAGTGTGTTTTAAAGTGACATGCAAAGTACAAAAAGCAAAAGGAAGGATGAAGCCTCCTAATTTATCATATTGTTAGAGGACACAAAAGGAGAACAATTTAACTTCCATATCAAGAAAACTAATATTTAAACAGGAAAGGTACAACATAAATGCAACACAGGCAAATGCAATCCCCACTGCCTCTTCCATGCTTATTAGAAATAAGTACAGAATTCTCATTTATTTTTATTGATTTCTCATCCCTGACACAGAAAAAACATTTTCCACAAGGCAGGTCAAGATTTTAGACTATTATTTGTGGATGGGAAGACAATAAACCTCTAAATAAGTAAGAACATAGTTAAAAAAGGGTTGAACATGTAATGAGTTTATTATTGTAATTTAAAATTATAAATTTAAAAATTTTAAACTTTAAAAAAGGAATAAGTAAATATTGTAAAACTTTCCAGTTTTAATTTCTAACATGATAATATCAATATAACCCACATAAGCAAGAGTTCTCTGGAGTCCTCATAACTTTTTAATTATAGTTGACATACAATATTATATTAGTTTCAGGTGTACAACAATGGGATTAGACATATATATACATTAAGAAGTGATTACCACAGTGAGTCTAGTAACCATGTGTCACCATACGTAGTTATTACAATGTTACTGACTGTATTCCCTTTGCTGTACTTACATCCCCATGCCTTAGTTTGTAACTGGCAGCTTGTATTTCTTAATCCCGTCACCTTTTCACTCATCTTCCTACCCCTCCCTCCATCTTGTGACCATCGGTTTGTTCTCTATGAGTTTGTTTCTGTTTTGTTTTGTTGTTGTTTTTTAGATTCTACATATAAGTGAAATCAAACGTCATTTGTCTTTCTCTGTCTGACTTATTTCACTTAGCACAATACTCTCTAGGTCCATCCATGTTGCTGCAAGTGGCAAGGTTGCATTCTTTTTATTGCCGAGTAGTACACCGTTGTGTGTGTGTACACACACGCGCACCCCATTGTCTTCATCCATTCATCTATCTAGGTTGCTCCCATATCCTGGCTATTGTAAATAATGCTACAATGACACAGAGGTACATATTATCTTTTTGAATTAGTGTTTTTGATAAATACCCACCTGGGTCATAAGGTAGTTCTGTTTTTAATTTTTTGAGGACTCTTCAATAACTTTTAAGAGCTTAAGGGAGTCATAAGACTGAAAAGTTAGAGAATGACTCACTTTAAGTAAGGACTACGTTATACTCACCCTAGCAAACATTAAAAACAAGCCTCAACAGGATCAAGTTGACCCAATAACAATGGCCTGCCCAAACAACTCTCAACACTCTTTACACATTATGTCAGGAATATTAGCAACTTTAGGACAAGGAATATTGTCAGATATAGCAAGAGATTTCATAACAATAACAGAAGCACTTCATTAAAAAGACATTACAATCCTAAGTATATTTGCATGTAATTATAGAGTTTCAAAATACACGAAGCAATTCTGATAGAATTAAAGAAAAATAGGCAAACCTGTAATTATAACTGGAGATTACAACAATCATTTCTCAGAGAACAAAAACAAAAGAAAATCAGTAAATATATAAAAGACTTAAAAAACAGTAAATCAGTTTGACTTGTCACTTATAGAATAATATTCCCTAAATTGCAGAGTACACATTCTTTGTTCAAATACATAAGGATTATTTACCAAGATAAACCATACTACTGGGCCATAATACATTTAAAAGAATAGAAATTAAACACAGTGAATTCTCTAACCATAACAAAATTAGAAATCAATAACCAAAAGATAATTGGAAAATCTCCAAATGTTTGGAAATTAACACATTTCAAAATAGATCAAAATTAAATTACAAGGAAAGTGAAAATATTTTGAACTAAATGTTAATAAAAACACATCAAAATTTATGAAATGGAGCTAAAACAGTGCCTAGAGAGAATAAAAGTCTAAAACAAATAATCTAAACTTCTACCTTAAGAAGCTAGAAAAAAAGTAAATTAAACCCAAAGTAAGTAGTAGAGAAATAAAGATAACTGCAGAACTCAATGAAAATTAAAAATGAGCAAATAATAGACAAAATCAGTGAAACCAAAAGTGTTCCTTTAAATGATTGATAAAAGTGATAATTCCCTAGCTAAACTGATGAGTAAAAGAGAATATATAAATTACCAATATTAAGAAAAGACATATGACTACAGCTCTTGTGGCCATTAAAATGATTACCAAAGGAATATTGTAAAATAACTGGATACCAATGAATTCAACATTTAAATAAAATAGACAAATTCCTTAAAAGATACAAATTACCAAAACAGAAGATATGAATATTAAAGAAATTAAATTATTATTTCAAAATTTTTCCACAAGGAGAACTCCAGCCCAAGATGACTTCACTGATAAATTGCATCAAACATTTAAGGATATGATGTCACCAATTCCATACAGAAACTAGGCTACTCAAAAATGGAAGACGTAGGAAGTAGCAAGTTCCCAGCACTGAAACTATTCAGTAAGAAAGCATTCCTCTACTGGGAGGGAAGCTAAACTTCCCTTCCAAACCCAGATTGTAGACTGTTTTCAGTAGATATACCACAAGTATAATGGCCTAAAGTCTCATCATGATCCTTCTCTCTCCAAACTGGAGTTGGGAATGTGTTGACTCTGGGTCAGATGAGTATCATGTCCATCTTCCCAGACTTATTTTAGACCCATGTAACAGGGTCACCCCTGAAGACAGAGGGCTCTTCTGAACATTTGATGCCTGTAACTCAATTATATTCTGGGTATACAATTCATATTTTATTCCTATTGTATAACTAGAACTTCTTAATTTTCTCTAATCATTTTAAAACCCAGAAGATTGGGGTTACTGCTACACCTGTCATAAGGTAATCCTAAAAATAAGATTAAAAAAATATATCCAGTTGATTTAGGAAATGATCCCAAAGAAGGACTACTAAAAGTACAAGTCTACCCATTAAATGCTCTTTGTAATGATTCCTATAGGATAGTTGTATTATTTTACAAAATGGGGAGTTTTAGCAAAAACACTGTAAGAAACTGTTTTCCTAGTCATAACGAAATAAAATAAGCAGATTCTAACTGGTTTAGTGTGGTATTTTTCTTATGTGACAGAAGTATTTTTGGAAACAGTGGAAAAGAGGCTGAACCTTTAAAACCAGTAACTACTCTATATGATACTACTATGGAAACATGTCCTTATACATCTGTCCAAACCCACAGAATGTACAACAAGAGTGAACCCTAATGTAAACTATGGACTTCAGATGATGATGATGTGTCAATGTAGGTTCATCAGTTGTGACAATGGTACCATTCTGGTGAGAGATACTATATGGAGGCAGGAGACATATGGGAAATTTCTGTACTTTCTGCTCAATTTTGCCATGAATCTAGAGCTGTTCTAAAAAATAAAGCCTAGTAAAAACAAACTAGCAAACATAAACAGCACACACAGGTAACAGCAGATTTACTCTTACTGAAGAGTATGGAGCCTAGCTACATATTGTCTACCTCCCCCATCACATTCACACATCCCACCCCTCCCCAAGATACTTCCCTCAAAATGTCTAGGGTTGTCTGGAGCACATTCAAAACTATTTGTCTGGCTAATCCGCAAAGACCCTCTGTGGAGTTAATTCTACAAAGTCATGTAAATCAGCACCAGAGGAAAATTTAACCTACCAATCGAGCTATAGACACCCTGAATGTCGGACATGCCATATGGAATCTGGGAATGGCAACATTAAAGATCTTGTCTTTAAAGTAAAGAAAGTGGAAGGTATAATATCCTTCCATATATCCTGATGTTGTAGAGAATGAGGTACAATTTGTGTATTCATACACTCGACCAGGGCTGATGATTGGAAATTCACCTGCAGAGAAAACAGTAACAATAAACCAAAGTATAAAATTCAGTTCTTCATCACAGTAAATACTGTCCTCAATGGAATTATGTAAACTATGTTAAAGTAAATGCACGATTAGAAACAACGTTTAAAAGGAACTACAACAAAGTGTTAACAGTGATTATGAGTGAATACTTTGACATAAACATTATAAATTTTATTTGTTGGCAATGAATTAGAACTTTAATTTAAACAGAATTCTGCATATCCTTAGGACCAATAACAGAAATGCATAGCTTAAATAATGCTATTTTCCTGATGCACAAATACAAAATCTGAAGAATCTAAAGATTCAGAAACTTAAGATAATCATAGTTTTTAAAAATGCCAAATGTCAATGGAAATCAAGCTAGAGGTGACTGAAATCCACAAATAAAAATCTGTGCTATTAATTTTCACATTTTCCCCAAAATTTCAAAAAGATGACCAATATGAAATTTACTCTCTTTCTGCCCTATGCCTTGTAACCCTACAGAATACGATAAGAATTATTTAGCTAAAAAATAAACAAAAGAACTTAAGACAGAACCCAGGTGATCCACAGAATGAAAACTCAATCCCTGAATAATTGAGTTTGCTATAATTTTAGAAAAGCTATGTTTAAGATACTAAACTGATAGAATAATGAGCTGATAGAATAATGTTATGTTTATGAAACAAATTAAGAAAAGCCCAGTCTAGGATATCTTTCACATTGTAAACACAGCTAAAAGATGCAGTCTTATCCACTAAAAACATCATGCATTTTCCAAGCTGTGTGTCACATACATCTCACCAAATGCCTTAGAAGCAATGACATAAAATCTCAAATCTTGCGTTACATACCAACTACTCCAGGTCCTTGAACTTCCTCTACATCACCTTTAGCATTTGTTATCCTCCAATAGCGACTGTCCAACTGACAAGCCTTCTCAGGAAGAGCATCCTTTGACATTTCAATCCTGCAGAAGGGAATGGGGTGGTAGAAACACAAATCAGGGCTTTTTGTTTGTTTGTTTCTTTTGCTTAAAAGCTACAGAATATAGGATAAGAGTATAAGGAGAATTTCCAAAAGAAATTAAGAAACCCAACCCAAAGTCTGTGTTAATCATCTATTTCAGGAGGTTCTCCAAGATACTGACCTGATTAACTTGTCTCTTTAATGGAAATGCTTTAATTCAATTTACACACCCGACTTTTAGTGAGGATTTACAACAGAAAGGGCAACATAAAATTTACAAAGACATGCTGACAACAATCTTTTGCTATTCAAATAAAGATCAGTGTGGGAAATACTTTCTAAAATGTCATGAAAAACTTCTGTTCTAAAAACCAGAGCCTTTTTTTCACCTCAAGGCTATGCAACCCATTTTCCTTTTTCATTAGCTTCTAGAAATCTCAAAGCAAAATGTCTCTATTCAGTTATTATATTTTGACTCTGCTCCCCAATACTATTATTGCCCTCCCTTCCTCCGGGAATCTGCTCTCTTATTTTCATTTTGAGTACTCTATAAGCATGTGTTGGTGTTATTATTCTAAGCATGTCTCAGTCCCAGGCAGGGTCTAAATTAAACAACAAACATCTATCTGTACATGTAACTAGACATATCATAGGCTACATACAATACCAAAATTGTACAATGCTCCTGGGTAAGTATACATTAGTAAAATATTTCTAGTATGTATATATGCATATATATGTGTTTTTAAAATACTATATATATAACATCATAAATTACATAAAAATACATAAAAAACAAAGTATCCTTAGTTCCTTAGAGCAATGAGTTGTCTTTATGTCATAGCACAGAGTATTTCTTATAATTAAAGTAAATTTAATATTTTGCTTTTTAGTTAACCAAATCCAGTGCTTAACACCATGTTTGATATACACGAAAGCATGATTTTTATCTTGGGCAATTTTGATAGGTTCTAGAAAGCACTACAACTCTAATTTTGACCTTTCATGATGATTACAACTTAGTGGTCCACCTTGCAAAGTATCTGACACAATAATTATATTTGCAAAAAATAACTTAAATAACTTGGAGGTTAACATAAACTCAAGGTAATTTACAAATAATACACTGTAGA
The DNA here is from genome assembly GCA_004026885.1 of Lyroderma lyra. NCBI lineage: Eukaryota > Metazoa > Chordata > Mammalia > Chiroptera > Megadermatidae > Lyroderma > Lyroderma lyra. The sequence goes on along the minus strand of PVJL010010583.1, from coordinate 35,362 downwards.
AAATTTTGTTATTCACATACCTCCACACCTCAGCAAGAAACTGTCTTTCAAAATGTGTTTTATATATCATGTCAGATGGGACAGTAACAACACATCCATAGGATATATCCCACTATTAACTCAAAGGCAATTGATCCCATTTAAAATTCTCACCTGATTCGGTATGTGAAGAAATAGTGGGGTGGGTGTACAGAGCTAAGTTCTGGCAGAAACGATGTGGAGACTGAAACTGTAATATCCCCAGTTGTTGCTACACACTCTGGATCATGAACATATCTAGGTAATTTAGAAAATTAAACATTTTTCAGTCAATTAATGTCAATCCTATAAAAGGTTTAAAAATACAATGCAAAATAGCTTATACTTTACTTTAGGATAAAAAATTTAAATCACATTTGGGACCCTAAAGGTACAGTCCTATGAAGCTTAGAAGAAAACTAAAAATTATAAACAAACCAGAAAATGTTGAACACACTGGACCAGTAATGATAGTAGTTAAGGTTCAATGATCAATGGTTTAAATAATGGATCAATAATTTACCTGAAAATTTAGAAAAAAGCTTATCTCCAACTTTTGGAACATCTGAAAACCCAGGTACACCCTATAAACAGGGGCTCTGACAATAAAAATGTATTAGTATGTAATTCTAGGGGCTGCTAATGTATGAGGATTGTCCAAAAAAAAAAAAATGTGCAGCTATAAATGCCTCTATTTTTCATATTATGTGGCTGGATACCTTCCAGACAGCCCTTGTATACTTAATCTATCATTTCTGCCAACCATGCTACTATGAACCAATATTCCCTCTAATACTACCTATAATACTTGGATGCTCCATTTAGAAATAATAAATAATATTTGCCAGGAGTTATTAGTTACTAACTTGCTATTTATAATAAATCTATTAATTGGCAAACAGCTTTTTTTCCTCAAAATAACTATACAACTTCTATAAAGCTGTAATTTCTAATCAAAATCATTTTTTTTTTTTGATTCTTCAAGATAAGAAAAATAGCGGCTGTTGAAGTTTTTGGATATTTTGGCTTTAAAGTGAGAAGAAAATAGATTTATGATTATGAGAGGTTCTGTTATTAACGTTCCTGGGAAACTTCACTTTATGGTCTGTAATTGAAGGTTTTACTGATTATAATGTTCCAATCCCAAAAGCCTCAAGTGAAGTACCTGAAAATTTGGTCTCTGATGATAGGGAAGCCACCCGATACAACATTGTTGACGTAAGAAGTGAACCAGTCAGTGAAAGTAGCACCTGTAAACAAGGAAGGGGGAAAAGAAAAGGACAAATAGTTTTTATGAACTCCATCAGGAAATAAGGAAACAATTAAAATTTCTCTGTGCTTAGGATATGATATCAAAACCAATGTCATCCCAATAAAAATTTAACAATAAAAAAATATGATATCAAAACTAGAAACATTTATAAATATAATTCCACTAGTTTTTTATTAGGTCAATTTCTGTTCTCAATTCTATCCATCTTTTCCCCAATGACCATGACAGGAATCTTCAAACTATCTTCAAAACTACTTTCTACACTTATAATTAAATAATACATTTTAAAACTTTAATTTGTTCTGGTATAAGAATAAAAAGCCTTCTGTTTATAATTTCTTGAACAAAGGAGATATGGCTATGGCTATGTCTAGGAAGAAACTACAGGGAAAATATCAGTACCTATCCTCTGACAACCAGGGTACATCCCTGGTATAAGTACATCCTGATTCATGCCCAGGCCAGACACCTAACAGGGGTATGGTACCACAGAGTTCTGGGCATCAGGACAATCCCAAAGCAGTCCAATTGCACTACTGCAGATTCAAATGCATAGCAGTCCTCCATAAGCTCAGTGACCAGCTCGGAGCAGAAAAGAATGACTAAAACAGTCCAGACCACACATCCATGATCTAGTGATTGGATCGATAACCAGCATTTACATAAATTATATTTGCCCCTTCTAGGTACTACAATGTAATTTTTCTGAGATGCCCTTATTTATTGTTTAATACATCTTAGTGACTAGCACATATTAATTAGTCTCTTCATCAATGATATCTAATGAATTTATCTGTTTCTATTAACCCAGTGCCTGTACTCTGCCATGGAAAATATTGAGATGTTAAATTAATAGTAGTTACTTAACATTCTACTTTGGGAATGACAGAAGATACAATTGAGGCTTGGGTCTGAGGGTATATAGCTAAAATTTTAAAGGTATCAATTGGGAGAAGGTAAACTACAACAGTTCGCTCTTTTCTCAATGTCTATTAATGGCACATTCTAACCCCTTATTTATTAAATGCTATTGTATTCAAAATGATCACTGATCATCTGTCCACTTTGAGCAAGATATTAAGGAATCTATCTTCGATGACATAAATAATGTCATTAAAATTCACAGAAGGTACAATTTTATGTTTTGAGAACTAGTAATTTTCTTATAGAGTTTAAAAAATAATTTAGTGTATTTCATGGACTAAAATGGTATATGAGAAAAAGAAATTTCTTATGGTTTGCATAAAAAAGAAATTGACATAGTGTATTTCAACGTATTTAAATTTATTATAATACATACATACCAAAGTATATTTTTTAAAATGAGGACAGGATTTTCTATGCAACTTTCACTATACTAAACTTACCTGAAAATAGAATCTGGTTTTCTTAAACATGTATCAATAATGCACTGAACACCAGGACAGCCCATCTTATGTTGGGGTTTTATCAAGGTAGCTCCTCCCTGCATGAACCTCCTACCTCATCTCTTCTCAGTGCATCTCAAATCCTTTGTTTTGCTCTCTCATTCTAGAAGAAACCCCAATCACCAGAATAGCATTATCACTTAGTACTATGCTGGAGCAGTGGGGTCTCCCACACCATGTCAGACCAGCACCAACTACGAGTAAGAAACTCAGAGCCTAGCAGGCAGCTTACCGTAGAGCTCAGGCCACTTTCAGCTCATAAACTGCACTAGAGCCTTGATGGTCACCTCTGAAAGGAGTGGTGCTATGTAAAGATGCTAAAGAGGGCAATGAGCAGGGGCATAACCCCAGTGGTGGCTTAACTCAGAAACTACAAACCACATGAATCAGAGAGCTGAAAGCTAGAGGATAAGTATAAAAGCTTTTCATAACTTACTATGTAGGGGTGAGAGCATCTTGATATTGTGAAGTGTGGCACAAACCTAGGATGTGCCACAGTATGGAACAAGTGGAGACTTAGGCTCTATCCAAGCTTCCAGTTAGGAGAAATAATTAAATACAGACACCTCACCGTGCACGGGCCCTTTATTAGCAGTAACATGTGCCAGAAATGCCTTTAAAAAGCAACGTGGATAGTCAGGAAGCTTCCCTTAAGTGAGCAAAATCTAAGCAAAAGATTGGATGGGCAGCAGAGGGGGGAGCTGCACTTGCATACAAATTAAATTGTTTGCAAATCCTATGAGAAAAACCATTTTAAGGCCAAGAGAAACTAGTTGAGCCAAGGAGCTTATGAAGCCTACCTAGTTTACACTGGTTGCCGAAGCCTGCTGTTTTGAGGTCCCTAGTATGACTTCTCAGTGTTTTACTATAGCGTTGGCACCAAAAGAGAAAAAGTATAAAGTGGTTTTTATATACCTATATCTCTATGTATTATTATGATTGACAGAAAATGCATGTGTAAGGGAACTATATACTTACATCAATTCTATACATGTCACTGTTCTATCGCAGAGTTCTACGAGAACAAGATTGTAGAAGGCATGGTTTTTTTCCAAATAGAAACCAAATTCAAACCAAGTACAAGGGCTATTCTATTGAGAGCCTAGATATAGTACTTTAATAAACCAGCCAGCCTGAAGAAATACAAGTGTAAACTGCCCACTGATCAAGTAACTGAAAAGTTTCTACCAACTTAATTTTCTTGAATAGAAGGAGGAGGGGAAAAAGAAGACATTTTTCTCTTACCTATGATAAACATATCAATAGCAGCTGGATTCCGAGCCATTAGGTCCTAGGTAAGAAAAAGAATATTATAATTAAGAAAAATACAGTTAACTTAATTTCTCATTGTTCATTAGCTATATTCTTCCCTGGAGATGAGGCAAAACTGATCAAAACAAGTGCTCTAAGCAATACTCGGACAATCTTCACACTTTTCAATTCCTGCTCTTACGATGTCTAATGCAGGTCCCTTCTAGTAAGTCCTCAGAAGAGTGCCTGGCCTTCTCAGTAACAGCTGAACACTCACATGCTGCTACTACTGTGACAATGAACTAAAACTTGTCCTTCAGGAAGTGAATTAGGATGTTAAGGTGAGAAGAAATATGGCGATTAACCTTTGGATTCAGTCAAGAGACCTGAACACTTTTCTCAGTAAGTGAAGAGACCAAGCGTCATCCTACAGCCTCACACAGTTATCAAGTTAAAAAATGAGATAAAAAATGTGAAAATGCTTAGAAAAAAATTAAAAGCTATGAAAGCTCTTGAAATATTTTTAAATGTTATATGAAGTCACATGCCTCAGATAATTATAAAAAGTATTTTCTATTTTAAATTTCTCTTTTAAGTTAAAAGTTCACAGCTAGGAAAAAAATAAAAGCAGTTCTGCAACTAAGAAACTACTGAGAACTGAAGAAGAGTGAGGCTAAACAGGCACCACACTTTCTGATTACATTAAACTCGTAACAAGCCTCCTAAAAATGAGCTACATTTTCAACAACTCAAGTACCTACTGAAGGAAGAGTTTAAAAAGTTCCAACTGTACTCAGAACTTGAATCAAATGATGTTCAAAAGCTATATTTTTAAAGTTAGAAACGTATTACAATTAATTACTTCAATTAAAAACTCATTAGTTTTCCATAAACTTAAAATGCCTTAACACAAATCTTAGCTTTCCCTGTGTGTGTAGTAGTTTGCACTGTTGGTCCTTTGGTAAAATTTTCCTTTGGCATTCCATGGCATTTAGTTAGAATGTTAGCCCTTTAGTTAGAGGGGTCTATGATTAAATTGCATAATGTTCTACAACCATCCTACAACCCTGAAAATCCCTAATGCACATATTTATACACTCATCAGAGCACATCTGAAAGCCAAGTTAAATACACTTCCTACTTACAGGACATTGGTAGAAAACTTCGTTTTTGTTTCGGCCCTCCGCAGCTTCCACTGCTATGTACTGACTCAAACCAGTATGTATGCAGAAGGTTAAGGGGAGACAGTACTTCAGCCCTGGTCTCTGCTGGAAGCCTCCAGCAGCTGTATCGACATCTAACAAGTCCTCAGAACGATAGTGATTGGACAGAGCCATACTTCCCAGCAACCTGAGAACACAGACTCAAAAATTCAATCAATTGCAGTGCCAAACAGCTGTGCTTCATCTCATTGATAAATAATATTTTACATTCATAACTTTATAAGAACTGATTAGTATGTCAATTCTAAACCTGGAATGCCCAAAACACTAAAATTTCTATAATTAATTAATTAGAACTTGAGTGGAAAAATTCTTATTCAAATTAAAAGTGTAAATGTCTAAAATGTCCAAATGTCAGCTTTTTTCAAAGAAAAATAGTTTTATTGCTTTCAAGAATTTACCTTGTCATGATAAACCGATTTGTCAATTTTGCTATATATGTATGTATGTATGTATGACTAATGTTTAAAGGGGCAAATTTTCTCTGACATCTTATCTTCATACAACCTTTAGCTTACCCTATCCTACCAGACAGTATAAATGTTAATTGGGCTAAAGTCTGTCAAAATTTTCATAAATTTAGGATGCATGGGATCTAAATTCATCTCACTGCATGGGCATGAGAACAATACAAGTGTGAGACCCTGATGATATTTCTATTGTAAGTCTCACTGTTTGGGCTAGGGAAAGATAAAAATTCTGACCTATTTGTCATGTCAATTCTGGGCAACTCTTTTAATAAAGTTCTCTCCTGTTTGCTCTAGAAATGTGACAATTTTTCAATTTTGTCAAATTTCAATTCAATAGGAAAATAGACTAAAAAAAAAAAAAAAAGCCACGAATTTAGGTTTATCTAGTCCTAACTGCTCAGTATTTGATACTGAATACGACTTTGTAATCTCAGTATGATCACCTCCAAGATTCCCTGCACTCTCCACCCAGATCTGAAATGGTTAACAGGGCCTCACAGGAATCTCCACACATAAAGGGGCACCATGTTCCAGTAAGAACACTGCAAAGTTCACTCTACATGCTTATTAGCTTTTCACAAATGCAGTATCTCTGACATAGCTTTACTTCATAAAAGGACAAATGGAGCAGACCATTCTAAGCATAAGTTTTTAAAACTGTGAGTGAATTTGACAGCTACTACATGGTCTGCCTTACCCATGTAGGGTTACCCAAAAGGGTTAAAATAGGCCTTTTAATTATAGGCTACACTTGAATAGGGCAAAGCTATATTTTCTTTATTATATATAGCTCTGAATAAATGATTGCTTTTTACATGTATAGTAAAAGAATTTGCATCAGGCTCTCAAAAAAAAAAAAAAAAAAAAAAAAAAGAAATAACTGGCCTATAATAGGAAAAATATTTCAAGGGTTCTGAACAGCTTTAGTTAAAATATACTCACACATACTCCCCTCCCCTTAATCCCATAGCCCCCACACCCTAAAAGACTTCATTTTAACTATAAGGATGTGATGATAAAGTAATTTTTTTGGCAAAATCAAATTGAAGTTGTAGATTTTATCTTACGGATTGCTACAAAGTAGCAGAGGGAATTCCTATACTCCTTTAATCTGTTAAGAGTAAACTACAAACACAACTTGTTTCTTTTTATTCCAGAAAATAATTTGTATCATTAAAAATAATCAAAACAGCAAACATCTTACCCGGGAACCACTAACTTCTGCCCATTGTGGATACGATAGGAACATCGATAATCATCAGGAAGCTTGCAACCAATTTGAGCTTCCACAGCATCTAGGTCTTCCTCTCGAGCACCCTCTGCAAATGCATAAGAAAGCAAATTATGAAGAAACAATCAGCCTTAAATCTAAGATGAAATACAGTCTTTCTGCCAACCAAGAAACAATCTTAGAGCAAGTGAATTCCGTCCAAAATGCATTCCTGAAAATAGGGAAATGAACTGAAAATTCAGAGAAATATATCACTTTAGATTGGCTCTGACATTTGAAGCACTGAGCAAGCAAATTCCTCAGTTTACTCTCAACAGGGAAAACACTGGTACTAAGTAAAATATGGAAAGGTAGGCACAAATGAAATCCACAGTGACTTTTGCACCATGCAATGCAAACATTCGAGCATATCTCATTTTTTCTCAATCTAATATACTTAACATTTCTCTAAAAAAAGAAATCTCCAGAAGTTCTCCAAACTGATGGTGTTCAAGAGCCTTAATGTAGTCTCTAAAGGGGAAATATAGGACATAGGTGTAGATTTATGCTGTGAGGAGGCTATTAACTTGAATTCAGTTTTGCACGTTTGTATGCCTGCCATACATTCTAGCTTTAAAAAGTAGGAACTAATTACCAATACCACGAGATTTACTTCCAGCAATGGCCCACCAGGTTGTTGGACCAAACCTCTTGCTGAGAACTAGAAAAACTGAACAATAGAAAACTGGTTTCAAGGTTTTTGAAGAACCTCAAAAACAGTGAGAAATGACAGGGATGGGGGAGTCCAGACGAAACCAAGAGGTTAGCCGGCCTTTGGAGCCACCTTGTCTTTGAGGCAATTGGCAATTCTGAAAGCAAACATGACACTGAGAGACCAAGCTGAGCAATACTTTTGGCAGTATCAAAAGACTGAGTAAATTTTCCAGACTTGATGAAACATTAAGCCATAGATTCAAGAAGCAATATAAATGCCATGGAGAATAATTCTTATACAAAGGAAATCATATCTAGACACATTATTGGAGAACTGCTGAAAGTCCAAGAAAAATCTTAAAAGCATCCACATAAAGGGGAAAAAACCCACACAATCACCTTCAAAGGAACAAATACAACATCTGACAATTGAGTTTGTGAACTCATTCTAGAAAAAAAGGGCTAGATACCTCATTGCTGAATATCACTACAGTCACATTCGGAGTACTCCCCTTGGGAAGCTATGCACTGACACCAGCACCTAGTCCATCCTTCAAAGCAATTTTGCAACTCTTCTGGAATGGCCATCAGAGTTGTCACTGTTTTACCCTTGATGTCCCAAATGTCATCAAAATGTTTCCTTTCAATATTTCCTTTATCTTCGGGAAAGAAAAAAGTCACTGGGGGTGAGATCAGGTGAGCAGGGAGGGTGTTCCAATAGAGTTACTTGTGTACTGGCTACAAACTCCCTCACAGACAGTGCCGTGTGAGCTGGTGCACTGTCATGATGCAAGAGCCATGAGTTGTGGGTGAAAAGTTCAGGTAGTTTTTATCTAACTTTTTCACACAGCCTTTTCAGCATTTCCAAATAGTAAACATGGCTGACTGTCCTGTCCAATTAGTACAAATTCATAATGAACAATCTCTCTGGTATCAAAAAAGGTTAGTAACATTGTTCAGACTCTTGATTTGGACTGATGGAACTTTTTTGGTTGTGGAGAATTGGCTGACTTCTACTGTGCACTTAGACGCTTTGTTTCAGGGTTGTATTGGTACACCCATGTTTCATCACCAGTGATAACACAGCCCAAAACATCATCTCGCCTCTCCAAAAGGTCTTGGCAAACTTGGACTCCCCTTTGCTTTTGTTCATCGGTGAGCTCCTTCAGGACCATTTTTGCACACACCTTTCTCATGCCGAGATTTTCAGCTAAGATTTTCCTGTTTCTCTGTTGCTGTTTACTTGGTCTGCTATGCTTCTCACAGTCAGCCAATTCGACAAATTTTTGCACTGTTTTCATCAGTTCTGCTTGTACTGCCCTCCCTGACCTTTCTTCATCAGTGACGCTTTCTCTCCCCTCAGAAAAATGTTTAATACATTTGTACACTGTTGTTTTCTTCATGGCATTATCCCCATAAACTTGGACTAACATGCCCCTGATGTCACTTCCTCTCTTGCCAAGTGTAACAAGAAATTGAATGTTTGTTGCTCTAATTCAAGCTCCGACACTCTCACGATGGCACACAATACATAACAACAATAATGAACGCCACTCAGCAAGATACCGCTACATGTCCCCTTAACACAGCTGTGAGACACAGATATACCAGGGTTATGACACCTTACCGAGTTGTCTGTACAGTGCTGCCAACGTAAGCACATGGTGCCAAGTTTGTGAACTTAATTGTCAGATCTAATAACCTGGACCCGCTAAATTCTTAACAGAAACAATAGAAGCCAGAAGGATGGTATTATCAAAGTGCTGAAAAAAATAACCGCTGTCTAGAATTCTATATCCAGTAAATACATACTTCAAAAGTGGAGATGAAAGAAATACATTTTCAGACCAAAAAAAATCTGAAAAAATTCAACAGTAGCAGTTCCTCATTTAAAAAAACACTAAAAGGAATTCTTCAGGCAGAAAAAAATGATGCCAGATGAAAGCATGAAGATGCAGGAAGAAATGAAAAGCAACCAGAAAAGATAAATCTAAAATAATATGGAAAAGAGAACATTTTCAGGAATATAAAATATGTTGAAAATTAAAATCACAAAAACTACAATACAAAAGGCAAGAAAGAGGCAGTTGGAGGTAAAGCATTCTAACATTCTTTCATTGTCTAGGAAGCAGTAAATATACTAATTTAAAACAGACTTTAATTAAATAATGCAGGGGGGTAAGAATCAAGAAGAATCCAAAAAAGGAACACTTGCTCAGGTAACACAAATGAAAAACAGAAACATGGTGTATTTAAACTCAAATATATCAGTAACTACATTAAATTTAAATAGACTAGTCTAATTAAAAGACAAACACACCAGATTAAAAACAAAACATGATCATATATGAGAGGAATATCTTAAAGGTGCAGTTACAGAAAAAAATGCTAGAACAGCTTATTAAAATCACACAAAATAGACTTTAGGGCAAACAGCATTATTAGAGGTAATGGAGGACTTTTTTTATAATGACAAAAAGGTTAAATTCACTATACAAACATAATTTTAATTTTGTGTACCTAGTAATTGCTTCAATATATATTTTTTAAAATGAAGAACTAAAATGGATAAAAGATATATCTACAATCATAGTGGGTGTATTAATTTTATATTGCTACATAATTAGCAGCTTAAAACACTCATTAATTATTTCAGTTTCTGTATGTCAGAAGTCCAGGCATGACTGAATTGCACCCTCTGCTCAGGTCCCACAAGGCTGAAACCATGGTGTCAACTAAGGCTGCCATCTTATCTCATGCATCTTATGCTAGAGTCTCTTCTAAGCGTAGAAGATTTAAACAAGATTAACAATTTTTGCCTAATTATATACGGTACACTCTCCATTAACCGGCACCTGTGCCAAATAAATGTAGAATTGTTTCTTCAATTTTTTTGCCAGTTGTTTGAGTTCTGGTTAACAGAGAGTCTACTGTATATAGCACTGAATCTAACAATGGCAGAATATACATGCCTTTCAAGTGTACATGGAACATTTACCAAGACAGATTATATACTGGATCACAGAACAAATGACAACAAATTTCAAATGACTGAACTCATATTAGAATGTTCTTTGATTGCAGTGGAATTAAAATATAAATTATAGAAAAAAAGATTAATAAAAAAGCCCCAAATGTTCAGAAACCAAGCAATACATTTCTATATAACCCATGAGTCAAAGAAGAAATCAAAAGAAATCAGAAAATATTTCAAACTGCATGTTAACAAAAATATAAGATTTTAAAACTTCTACGATGAAGCTAATATTGGATGAACTAATATTAGCTCTCTAAGAGTCCTAAGACATTCTAAACAAAATAAGATAGGTTCTTTCTCCATTCAACTGCTGTTAAGACCCTAACCCTGGAGTCAGCCCTACACTCAAATCCTGGTTCTATCTTTTGCTTTGTGATGTCAAACAACTTACTTAACTTTTTATGACATAGGTAGTTCAGCTATAAAATGAGAACAGTAGTCACATACGTCACAGAAATATGGCAAATTAAAAGGAATACTACAAAGTACTTAGCTTAGTGCCTAGCTTTGCGTTTAATAAGTGAGAGCTATTGTAAATTCTTAGCTATTTTACTTATCACCACCGAATACATATTTTCAGAGTAATTTTCTTCTTGAAATTATTTAACCAAGTACATAATACTATTCTTCTCTTCCAAGTAAAAAAGCTATTAAAAATATTAGTCAAGGGTACTTTCCTTCAAAGCTTGCTCTCTCTGCCAAATTGCTTTTCCTTCTACCTCCTGGCAATTCAGGTTTAAGTACCTGGTCATGCAATTATCATTTGTATGAAATTCATATTTGCATGAGAAGTTACAGAACTATGAAATGTAAAAGGAATTCTGTTTCAAAAGAGACCTTAGTTCACAAAGAATATACATGAGTACAAATCATCCCAATTTCAGCTAAGCAAAACCAAAACATGTATTATATAAAATTGCTTTTAATGGAGAAATTTGAAAAAACCTTAAGAGGCTAAAGCCGATAAGTAGCAATATCTCTGCAATCTATTTATGTACTTTCTTGGACACACATTCAAAAATCAAATTAATGAGAAGTAGCTTTTTAATATTTCTCGCCAAAATTAGGTAATAATGGTGTGGTAGAAAAAGTACAAATTCTGGGGTCAAGTAAACCTCAGTTCAACTCTTAGTTTTCCCTATTGTATAAATGTGAAAATAGGGATGAAAGTTTTCCCTACTCTACTATACGGCTCTTACATTCTTAAAGACCCAGGTCTTTAATATTTGGTCTTTCTAAATATTAAACAGTCAAATAAAGATCTACTTGTACAGAAAACAGGAAAGAAGGTTGATACAGCAGAAAGTTTTTCAATTAAAAAAATCTTTTAAAAGAAATCACAATAGTTATCCTTAAGCAATGTTTGCATTATTAATTTCTTTATATAAAAGAAATATAAGGATACAAAGAGTTTTGCTTTCCCTTCTAATAAATGGGTCCTGAGTAGGCAAAAATAGGGCAGGGACTAGATCAAGGGTGCTTTTAGCAACACATGCATTCTATTTCCTTGGCCAAATGTGCATGGGAAATTACAGATAATGTTGGATTTGCACAGATTAGCATGAGATCGAGACCTGAAGTTATTTAACCTCGTTCGATACAGTAACTAAAATGGGGAAGTAACATCCTGCATTCCCAATTCCCAGTACCTTTCAGAGACAAAACCATCCGAGGACATCTGGGCTCCAAATATTTCTTGAGATCATCCCAGGCCTTTTTAATAGCAGCATAATGATCAATGTATCTTCCTACATCGGAGTAAGTATCAATGAAGAGAGACTTCCAACACTGATTTTTCTGTGTTTTCTCTTCCCTAAACAGATTACAAAATTGAGATTAAAAATTTTGTGAAATAAAATTAGCACATATTTTAGATATTTAACAACTTACTTTCCTGGAAACCTGAGGTTACTTTTGCTTTCCTTTTCATTTATTTTAGTCACAAATGACTAGAGCAAAAAGTGTCACAGCAAAAAATTTAACAGGAGTTATTGCTGGCATGGTGGGATTATGAGTCACTGATTTTCTTATTTTCTTATTTTTTCTGTTTTTTAATCTTAATAATGTGAAGAGCATATGAGGTATGAATCTCAACTTACTCCTGAAAACATACCAATTATAAAATTTAAAAATGTTTATGTTGACTCTTGAACAATGCAGGGGTTAGGGACACAGACCTCCCTGACCCTGTCCAGACAAAAATTCAGGTATAACTGGTGTAACTGGTAACTACCCCAAAACTTAACTACTAATAGCTACTGTTGAATGGAAGCCTTACTGATAACATAAACAGTTGATTAAGACATATACTGTATTCTTACATTAAAGTAAGCTACAAAAAATAAAATGTTATGAAAACCATAAGGAAGATATTTTATTGAAAAAATTCTGTGTATAAGTGGACCCATGTAGTTCAAATGAACCATGTTGTTTTAGGGTCAACTGTAGGTATTTCTATTTTAGCGAATATTTAGAATATAATGATACAATAATATTAATCTAATTTATCTACATTGGATTAGCCAGAGAATCATACAGCATCAAAGTAATCACATGATTCAACACTTCTCTTTGGTACAATTCCACATATATTTATTGAGTGTCAACTTAGCCACTGAGGACATTAAAAATAATGCACATTTTTGCCTTCAAAAAATGTACAGTCTTATCAGGGAGAAAGAATGAAGTATAAACTTAAGTGTCAGATGTGGTGAGGCAGCCACAAAAAGCTGTAAAGTAATATACTAAGGAGCCTGGACCTTACCCTGTAAGAAATGAAGAGCTACTGAAGGGTTTTCACAGGGTAATTAAAAGAGCAGAACTGTGGTTGTGGTGTGGGAGGGGTGTAAACTAGGGGCACAGAGGTTAATTAGGAGGATTCAGCAGGAGTCCTGCTGGTAAGAGATCATAAACTGGACTAAAACTCTGGTAGCTGGATGAAATGAGTAGGAAGATCCAAGAAATATGCAGAGGCTAAAATCAGAGGGAGAGGAGAGAAAGGAAGAAGGAAGGGGAGGAGTGAAGGAGGACGGAGGGAGGAAGGGAGGGAATAAGGGAGAGGGAGGGAGAGGGAGAGACAGAGAGAGACAGAGAGAGGGCTCTCTAGGCTGATTGCTGTTTATGGCTTAGGTGCCCGGGTGTATGGGATGGTGTGGCCATGAAGGCTAGGAATGAAGAAGGATCATGTCCAGGGATGGGGAAAAGAACAATTCAGGGTATTGTTCTTTTATTTGGGAAGAGGGTAAGAAGGAAACTATTTTTTTAATTAATGTACATAATATATATGCATATTTCTCAAACTCAAAAAGTATCAACAACTTATAAAAAAACCAGTCTCATATTCTAAGCTCCACCCCTCAAACGAAACTTTAGTTATTTCTGGACAATATCTCTATAATTCTAAATGTTTATGCCTCTAGTTCTTGATTTATCAAATTTACATCTACCTACTGATACCCTAAAGTAAAATATCAGGATATGTTAATAGCAATACTTAAAATTCCCTCTTTCCTATTCTTCCTCCTCCCAGTGTTCAACAGCTCTGTTACTAAGTTTTAGCTCCACGGAGTAGCTTGCAGCTTTAAATAATATACGTAAACCTCTACTTCTTGCTTCACAAACTCAGTCACCACCTGACTCCCTGCAATCTAAGAAAAAGGTATTAGTAATCCTACCCTTTCTTTCATTTTTCCCAACTGCCACTTTCTGTCATCAATACTTTTACTCCATCAAATTTATTAACATTTACTGAATTCAGTGAACCCAATGGGTCATCCAATGGAAAGATCCATCAGATGGTTGTCCAAGTAAGTCTTGAGCTCAATGGGAATGTCAGGGATGGACATTCAGACTTGGGAATTAGGAGCACACCAGCAGTTACTACAAAACACTACAGTACATGCAGGAGAATTCAGAGCAGGAAGAACAGTGGGCCAAGGACAGAAGCTTAAAGAATACTAGCATTTATGGGCAGGCACAAGAAGAGCCATCAAAGGAGACAAAGAGATAAGGGTTAGAGAGCAGAATCTGGACAGACTAGTGTCTGCAAGCCAACGGCCGAATTTCAAGAATAAGTATTTCCTGAATACTCACTCAGATATCAGCCAGTATTTCTTGCAATGTCTTCTCCATAGTGGATCATGACTTGAGAGCTGGCTAAGTCTTCGACTGACATAGCGACAACTGATAGTAACAGATTCATAGTTAGTATAAAAGAAAATAAGAAAAGAATTTAAAAATAAAGATAAAAAATTTCATTTTGTTTTTCTTATTTTCCATTTTCTACTCTTATAATTGAAAAACAATATTTTTTAAAAATCTGCTAATGTGTTAGCTAGTAATAATTACCTTAAGAATACTAAAATCTTAACTACTTGAGTTCACAAACCTCCAAATCTTGACAATTAAAAATTTCATATGAAAGCCTATAAAACATAAACAACTGGAATTAATTTCAAATCAAAGAGCCATTTATTATTGGGACAACAATCATTTCTGCAAATAGAAAGAAATGTTATTCAGGTGTAAACAAAGTGCTTTTTCTTTTATTTTAGATCTGTGAGACATTTGAGATTAAATACACAGGCCTTTTGTCTGCTTTTATTTTT
This sequence comes from Lyroderma lyra, assembly GCA_004026885.1. Classification (NCBI taxonomy): domain Eukaryota; kingdom Metazoa; phylum Chordata; class Mammalia; order Chiroptera; family Megadermatidae; genus Lyroderma; species Lyroderma lyra. Next base: position 20,132 of record PVJL010010583.1, on the reverse strand, counting down.
CTTAAAGGAAAGAAATACTTCAGTAAACACCACTTTTTAATTACACCAACTACTGGAGAGCCCACCTGTAAAAAGTGTCAGATTCGCAGCAATTCTGTTTCAATATCAATAGCTATGCAACTTAGTATAAGCTGCTCAAAAACATGGAATGTTAGAAACAAATAATTTTATTATATAGAGATTTCTAATACAATGGTGCTTCTATCCTGTAAATCCTACCCTACACATTTAATTTGCAAAAAGGATCAACCTAAGATTACGAAGATGGATTTCTATCCTTTCAGAAGAGGAATCTCAAAAAGCAGGTATTCAAAGATCTCACTCGGGCCACAGCTCATCAATTATGGCAGTGGTCTTCAACCAGCCCACGGACCGGATGTGGTTACTGTTCACACTGCAAAATCACAGCGCGTCTGTCTCTCTCGCGCACCCGCAGACGACTCCTAGCGGACAGAATCCGGTTCGTGGACAGGCAGTTGAAAACCAATGAATTAAGGAAGCTTAAGTCACATGGGGTTGTAAAGGCCATGAGTGGGGCATGTTAAAAAACCAATCGATGGTAAGCAGAATAGCCTTTGTTTGGTTTTCAGGTTTAACACAAAATTCATCCTCATCCTTTTCTGCCAAGCTCACAAAATGCCCAAACGAATATTTGCAAACAAAGGAATCTCTCCAGTTTTGCAATTTAGAGTACATCCCCTTTTTTTGACCTTCTCCCTCCACTGTCCCCAGAGTTAAACAACATAAAAGAGTCTCTGCAATAAGCACCAACGGTGATTCTGACGCACATCAAGGACAAGAACTACTGTTTTAGAGAGTCTGACTCAGTTGGCTTGGAGTGAGACCTATACCTCAGGCACGTGTATGTTTAACAAGTGCCACATGTAATGCTGATACACAGTGAGTGTTAAGAATGACTGGTACACAACAACGCACCCTGGAGCAGAGAAGGAGGTTTAAACTATGCAGCTGGTAGTACACAATGACCGCAATGAACAAATCCAATCCAACCCAATGCAGTTCAGCAAATCTGTACCAGAAACCTCAGAGCTTAGCAATGGGCAGGGCGCTTCGCAAAGTTGGGCAGCATAGAGCGGGAAAGAAGTTGCAGTATACTGGAAACTTTTCTGTGGATAAAATGCGATGGTATTTGTGATGGTGTCCACTTGTCTGGGCCAAGGGATGCCCAGATAGCTGGTTAAACATTATTTCTGGTGTATCTGTGAGGATGTTTCTAGAAAATATTAGCATCTGAGTTGGTAGACTAAGCAAGCCAAATGACCCTGCCCACTGTGAGTGAGCATCACCTGGCCCCTTAAGGGCCTGAACAGAACAAAAAGGCAGAGGAAGGCTGGATTTGCTCTCTGAGTTGAGGCATGGATCTTCTCCTGCCCTTGGCATTCCCAGTTATCAGGCTTTCAGACCCAGACTGGAATCTATACCATCCGCTCTCCAGCTCTCAGCCCTGGGTCTCCAGCTTGCAGACGACAGATGGTAGGACTTCTCAGCCTCCATAATTCATGAGCCAATACCTTATAAGAAATCATATACACACACATTGTATTGGTTCTCTTTCTTTTAAAAACCCTGACTAATACAGTATTCAACTCAGTTCACTTTCACAAATATTTATAAAGGGATCATGCTGCTTCTGTTTAAAATTTGATTATGACCTACACCATTTAAAATAAATCCGATCTCCTTACCTTGGTTCACATGGTCCTGCATGATCTCACCAGTCTTTTCTCAAACCACTCTGCCTGTGAGTCACTCCCTACTTCCTGCAACACCAATCTTTTAGGCCATGTTATTGTCCAATCAGCTTCTGAACATATGGTTTCATCTGCCAGAATTGCCCTATGGCATCCTTCATAAATGGCAGCTCCTTCCAATTTGAAGGGATTGTCCTCGCTCTTATTCCTTAACAGAGCAATTAGTTCATTTCCTTCATAGCACAGAGCATCTCTTGCATTATGTACTTATTTGTTTTCCACTTTGCCCACTAGACTAAGCTTCATGAGAGGGGACTTATCTGTCTTGTTCACTACTGTATTGCCAACATATAACAGGCTGGCAAACATCAAAAAAAAAAACCAAACAAACAAGAATCTGTGAATAAATGATAAATATACAAGACAGTCTTTATATTTAAGAAGTACACAATCTATCTGGCATGACAAATACTGTGCAGAGGAAGGAAGACAGTAGAGAGAGGAGTCAGGAGAGAGTCTTGAAGGAATTTCATCTTGCCAGGTTGAGAAGAGGGGGACATGGCATTCTGGGTAGGATCAAGAGCTTAAGCCACAGAACAAAAAACCCAAGTGTGTGCGGTAGGCTGGCAGAAGTCTGATCTGGATAGAGTGGACTATGCCAAATGATAAGGACCTTAAAATGCTTCCAGAAGTTTAGGTTATAGTCTGCAAACAAGGGGCATCATAAGGTTTTAAGGAGAATGACAGCCAGACCAAAGGGTGTGTCATGTGTGTGTGTGTGTGTGATTTGTAAGAGGCTATAGCAACAGAATATTTGAGATGAAAACAGTTTGCAGCTGATCCAGTCTTTTCCAGAGAAAAGATAAACTTTTTTTTTGTTTTAATACAAGCCTGAGTAAAAAATAAACTTATTTTCTAAAAAAATTTAGTGTTACAGTACTAATATAGATAGCAGTCAGAAACTGGAGTTAATCCCTCTGTTACCTTAGCTAGGCCAACTAACAGCTACCAAGTAACTCCAAAAAGACTATTTCTAAAAGGATCCTTGAATAACACAGAGCACAATCATTCCCATGGCTAGAATTCAATGGTTAATCCAAAAACAAAACAAAACAAAACAAAAAACGAATCTCGCCTACCCATCCTTAAGAGGGCGACTTCACCTTCTCTGCAAATATATGTGGTGGCACAAGAAAGACAGAGCCATGCCACCAGCTGTCAAGGGTGTAAACAGCGCCATTTCTTCCACCATCCCAGTCAGTCCCAAGCGCTGAAGGACTGCCTATTTAACTACCCTCACCAGCAACCGGTGTTTATTTTTGGAACAGTTGCTGGTAACTGGGAAACCCAAAGCGTACAGGAGAGAAAACGGTCATCTCTATCGCACCAACGGAAGTCAGTACCAAAACGTACAATCCAACAGGCAACCGTGAGGAGGACGGCTGAGAGCAAAACAATTACCCAGCACCGAAGTCCCAAAGTGCCAGATACAACGGTGCCGCGGAAGTCGCACCTAGGGGTCAGGGGGTCGCCGGGCTCCTTCTCTCCCGCGCCCCACCTGCCCATTCCGGCGGCCGACTCCGAAGGCCCAGGGCCCAAGCAGAGAAGAGCGCTCGGGCCAAAAAAGGGCTTTCCAAAGGGCTAGGGCGGGGACGGGCGGGTGCGGGGCGCCGGGGTCCGCGGGGCGGTAGCGGGGAGCAATACCTCCCCCCTTTTGAACTGGGCCTCACCGAGGCCTGAGTGAGCGAGGACTCTCCTCGTTCCTCAGGCCTGAGCCCTGGACAAGAGGAAGACCTCAAGGCGGGACCCTTGCCGCCCCCGTCTCGCCCCGACCCCCGGGTGGCTCTGCAGGATCAGGGCGGTCCTGGCGTCACCTTCTGGTTGACGCGGGAGTCCGGATCCTGTCGGCGAACCGAGCCTGCGACCCTCCTGCCTCACCGTCTCCTCCCGCCCCCGTAACCCCACCCCTGCCACGCGCGTCGTCCCATTACTTGATTAGGTCCCGGTAGTCCAAGAAGGATAAGATGAGGAGCAGGGGATCGGTGGGCAGCGATTCTAGGGTCAGAGAAGCCGACTTGGTCTCCATGGCCGCCATCTTCCCTGGCCCGGTGCAGGCCTGGCCCCGCCCAAACCCCGGCCCCGGCCCCGCCCCCACCGCCTGCGCCCGAACCTCTCCCCACCGCTCTCGCACAGTTCTGTTATGTAACTGCCAGGATAGCCCCGCCCACAGGCTTGCAGAGGGGCGGTGCCCGGGAAGGCTCCGCCTGTCGTCCCCGGGGCTCTGCGCCAGCGCTGTGGCAGCACTCTGCGTCTGTGATCCCTGCTCTGCCGAGCTGCGCCCGCTCTGCCCCGGGCCCACGTGCTCCCCGTCAGATCTCTCGAAGTCTCTCCTCCCATTCCAGTCCCTAAACTTGCCCAGCCCGGACCCCTTTCAGTTCTAAAATCTTCTGCTTTGGTCCCTCCAGTCCCTCATGCGAAAATTTATATCCGACATCCTCTAAGATCTCACACAAGTCTTCTTCGCCTTTGGTCACAAAATCCATTGCTTCTCCTCGTTTTACGACCTAGAAACCCTTCATGCCCCCGCCTTTCAATCTCCCTCGCCCTGCGTGTCCCTTGCATGCAACCAGGCGGCTACAAGCCATGTCCGCTGCGTGAGGGCAGACTTGGCAATCAAGCTAGAGTCGCCGGTGGAAGGCTCTTCTTCCAAGCTGGGGAAATGACCGTTGAGGACTTAATTTTAACTTCAAATAAAAGGGTGCACAGGGACTGAATCTGAGGGTCAGCCGCTGTCACTTAATTTGGTCGTCATGGGGTTTTTTTCCGGCCTATTAGGGCAACGCAAAGTGTATATAGTGAATGGATTTTTGTTTTGTTTTTGCCAAGGTTTAGTCTCGGAGAGTTGAGTGCTCAAGTGTGAAGAGATGAGAGGACCCCTCCTCGCCGCCCGGGGGCGTACTTGAGACACGATGACGTCATTCTTCAGTTTTGCCGAGGTGGTTTTAAAAGTGGGAATGAGAGAAGCGTCAGGGATTGTGAGCTAAAAATACATCACTTATCTTACCTATTTCTTCTTTTTCTTTGCTTTTCCAAAGGCAATATGGTGTAAGGGGAATTGGAGACTTCAGGCAGACCACACATCTGTCATTTACTAGGAGTGAGATGGACTAGATAACCGTGACTAAATTCTATGATATGAGCCTGTTTACTCATCTCTAAAAACGATTTCTCTCCTAAAGTGGTTTATGGATGGTCATGAAAAGGGCCTGGCTAGATATTCAATAAATGTTAATTTCCCTATACGTACATCCATCACTAAGTTTTCCAGACTTTTCCATATCCTGGAGAAAGTTTCCTTCCAAATATTTGGAGAAGTGGAAATGATCCGCCACAAAAGTGCACCCCACTTTATTTCCTCATACCATTAATGCTTTATGGTTTTGACTAATATTTATAACCCCCTCCCTCGCACACACACAGACAGTATTAATCATGTTTATTTTCTGTATCTCATGATGTGTTGACATCCTAAAAATTATGCTGACTGGGGAGAGAGACTGTCCTCCCCACAGCGCTAGCTAATTCCTAAAGATAGCAAACTACTTACTTGGGAGTACACCTCTCATACATGAGCCAACTACCTCCCTTTATTTAACTCTCACCTGCCAAGCTAATATTTTCCCCACTCTAAGTCATCCCAGGGCCAGGCACTAGGCAACTAGAGAATACCCCTGTAGCCCAAAAAGTCCACTATGTACTGGTCAAACTAGCCAGTTCTAAGCTGTTTGCTCTGCCCTGCCTTCCCAGTGGAAACCCCAAGGAAAGCTCTAGTCTAATTGTTCCTGCCTCCTGACCAAAACTTGATGCTTCTACTGTGGCCCTTTGTGGTGTGTTGTGCCCCCTTCTTCAGGGAAATATAAGTGTTAAATATTCTTCTTTCAATGGAATTGGCTTTGCCATGTCATCATGCAGTCAAACTCCTTAAACCAAACCCCACAGGGACAATCGCCCAGCAAAAAGCAAAAAACAAACCCCTTTGCTTACATCTCTGTATTTCCAAACTATTTATGCACATATTTAAAGCATTTATTGAATTAGACTCAGGTCACCTGTTTCCTGTTGGTCTCTCACCAGACTGTAAACTTTATCTTTTTCATCCTTGTAACTCCATGGCCTAGCATGGTATTCAACAAGTAGGAAGTTTACACTCAGTTTGAATGAATGAAGACAGTCATTTCTGTTACAAGGGACCCATATATTATATGTAAATGCTCATAAAGGCGTTTGCTCCTAAATCTTGTTTGTCTGTACTTCTTCCTAGATGGGCTATGTTATTGTTTTAAATCCAACAGCAGGTAGGAGTTTCAGATCCCCTGCATTTGCTTCTGCTGTCCTATTGCATTTCCTTTCCTTTGGACTTGGTCCAGTTAGAACCTAATGAGAAGACCAAAAGTGGGAGGTTACCCCACTAGCATGGCTAGGATTAAGATGAGGCAAGAGAGGCACTTATTTGGGGCACAAAATTTAAGTGGGTGCCAAAGAAATCCTCAATAATCAAGGTAAATAATGTTTTAATGCAATATTTTAAAAAATAAAAACTAGCGTAAAAAAAATTCCTGGAGTTCCCTGGTGGTGTAGTGGCTTAAGGCTTTGGCGCTGGCGCTGTCAACGCTGCGGCCTGGGTTCGATTCCTAGCTAGGGAACTACCCACATACCCCGCCCCCTCCCCCACGCAAATTAAAAAAAAAAAAAAGAAGTTAAAAAAAAAAATTCCTGATGAACAAAATACTAAAATCCTAACAGAAAACCCAAGATCCCACAGTGTTGTGCAAGCCATATTGAAGCCTAAGGCAAAAGGAGAAAAAATGTGCATGTTTTGTGGCTAAATACATGTTTTGTGGCTTTTTTAAATGGTTATTTTCTCACTCACCCAAGGCTGGAAGTGGCTCTAGGGCAGAGGGCTTGCTTCTCCCAGGTGGCTGGACCCAGAGCTCCCGCCATCCTCCCTAGATCCGCTTCCTTGGGCTGTCTGCCGCTGCCATTCCCCACTCTGGCACGTGCCATCAGGTTGCTGGCCTCTTCTGCAATAGCCCATGCCTCCCTGGGGAGATGGTCTCAACAGAGTCTCCGTTTTTCTCCCCAACATGGTGTGAAGCAGGTAGAGGAGGACCCAGGAGAGCCCCTTCCTGGGCCGTGGCTTCCTATTACCCTCTCCCCTCCACATACCCCCAATAATGGCTGGAAGGGTGGTCAAAAGAGGGAACCTGGGGCTTGGTTATGTGAGTTCCCTGGGCTAAAGGTGAGGGTGAGGTTTTCAGAGGCTGTGTGCCTGGGTGGGAGAAACAGTCCCCTCCAAGTCTGCTAATTGTTTTGGAATCTAGTCTCTAAAGGGCATAAAAGGATTTCACTATAATATTTGCTTGCCATTAATGTTTCCTGTGGTAGATCAGAAAGCACAAGGTTCTGAAAGAAGAATTCTTAAGTAACATTAAAAAACAAAAAAAAACCACTTTTCTCTGTTCTCTGAGGAATAGATGGATAATGCCTAAGAAATAAATCTGCTTACATGTTCTATTAGAACATGAGGGGCACCTTAGTCTGTGGCCAGTAGTTCTCAGTGCACAGGGCCCTGCCTCTAGGTCACTATTAATATTGTAGCTTCATCAGCTTCAAGGTTCCCACCCGTTGTTCTGGTAGACCCCTCAGACGTTTATTCATGTCCCGTCACATGCAGGGGTCTGGACTCGGAGCTGCCTGGGATGAAGATGAACGCAGTGCTCCTCCTGCTTTGATACAATTACTCTTTAGACAGCGAGAGATACACTTGCTACCTGTTTGGTTGGGGAAATCCACATGGATTTCCGCATGGCCCTCCAGTCTCATTTCCTCCCTCATTTTCAGGGTTTAGCAGCTAGCTGCCTCAGCAGATCTGAGTTTTCTGGGAGGCAGGGCAGGCAGTCACCACATACTGAGCTCCCGAGGCCCCTGCTAAGTGGTGGCCTAACGGCGCCCTGCCCCCTCCATATCTAAAACGCCATAGTTCAGGGTCCCAGTCTATTGAGCTCTTTCTGATACGTGTCCAGTCTTCTTCTGCCCTGCTTAGGGTCATCTCCCAGTGGGACTACCAAGGATGAGAGGTGGCATGGGGAGTGAGCTGGTGAGAGGGAGCCGCGTGCACTCTCCTCCTCCTCTACTTGTACATACCTTCCCCCTGCCCCAATTTTTATTTATACCACATGACATTAGTGGTGTGTACCCTGGGCCCTGAACTGTGGCTACATGAAGGTTACACTCCACTTTGTCGCATGCTAAGTGTTTTGGGAAACAGCCTTCTCCAGTTGGGCCTCCCAGGGGGGCAGGAGACAGGAGCTTCTTACGGGGTCCCCTCAGGTTCCAAGGTGGCAGCGCAAGACCTGTGGTCGGCTCTCCTGGTCGTGCTGTGCTGAGGCAGCCTGGGCATCTGGGAGCCCAGGAGATGAGGGGATGGGAGCACCAGGGTAGAACTGCCAGACAGCAGCTCCCCCAATCAAATACATCAACCAAAAGAAAAGCCTTGCGCCAAAAGGGAGCTGTTGATTTGATTGGTCAAAAGGTGGACTGCCTCGGCAGAGTCCAGGGAAATTCAGGGAGATGCTTATCCTTTATGGCTGAAAGCAGGGAGAAGGCTAAGACGACAGGGATGTGTGAGGAGTTGAGGCTGCCACTTCGGTTTAGAATGGCAGCCAGGCTACCAGGGAGATGCAAAAATACGGGATGGACTTCGCTGCTCCTGGGAGCAGAACACAGACAAACCCAAAGCCAATGAGAAACCTGAAAAGGATGTGAGGGATTTAAAGGTACAGTTCCAACAGTCATTCAGACTAGATTCTGGGACTTGATCTTTTGCTCATGCCCCAGGTGAGACTTTAAATAATCCATCACTTGGCTAAATAGATGTCTGTTGTTTTATCTGGAATGTACTTCTTGTTTTCCGTGTAGTTGATGTGAACCTTCCACATGCATGGTGAGTCGACCTGCCAATTGGATACGTTTAAAGTGACCACTATTGGTGACTTCTAAAGTGGTGAATACTAAAGGTGTGGCCAAGAATTGCCCATAATCCCCAAATTTCCCAATATGGCGCCATTGAAACAATGTCTCCTAACAGCAGCAGTAAAAGTGCAGTGTTCTTACACAGGATGTGATACTGGCCAAATAATGCCAACCCCGAATGCAATAGCCTAGGCTGGGGAAGCCACTAGTGTTTGGAGTCATACTTTGTCCTTTTGAGGCTTCAACAGGTCAGTCCACTGTTGTTCCTGTAGGGTGTAACAGGCATCCCAAGAATGGCTGAACCAAAGATACTTGGTATGCAGGCTTGACTGGGCTAATGCTGAGGGAAAAATCAGTCTCTGATGTATGTATGCTCTGCTGGGTGCCCCAGGAGACCCAGAAGGAGGGCTGAGCAGGAGGAATCTCAGAATGGACAGCAGGCAGCCAGAATGTCTGAGCCAGGCCGATGGAAACTCCTCCAGCTAACGCTTCCAGCCAGAGAAGTCCAGAGACCCACAGCACTGGCCTGCACGAATGCCCCGCTGTGGTCAGCCACGGGCTGGGAGCGGAGGAAGCATGACTTGCATGCAATAGTGTGGTGGGCAGCATGAGGAGAAATGTACGCGATGTCCCCCCAAAATGTAAACACACTTGGAATGGTTATAAAGTCAGTGTTTATGAACATACAGTTTATTTTCAAAATTTGAAAGAATCTACAGAAGTGAATAATTTCTTTTTGTTACTACCTATGACAAACTGATGACCGTCTGTCTGGTCTAGGCACGGCTGGCGACGTGAAGCGATGGAATCGCAAACATCAAGAATCATTTTGTTCAGTATTTGCGTGCATTCCCGTTCAATGGCTGCCTTCAACTTGTCGATTGTTGCCGGTTTTGTAGTATAAACTTTATCTTTTATGTGTCCCCATAAACAAAACAAAACAAAACAAAACCTCTAGTGGCGTGAGTTCTGGTGAATGTGGAGGGTATCCTGCCTTCACCAGACTTCACCCATTATTCAAATCCGTTAAACCTGAAAAGGAGAGAAAATTATGTGAGTTATCAGCTGTTAAAGTGTGTGTACATTTTGGGGGGTACGCCCTGTAGATCAGTGAAATAAAATTGGGAGTCCAGAAATAAGCTCATATATTTAAGTCAATTGATTTTGAACAAGAATGTTAAGACAATTCAGTGAAGAAAGAAAACTATTTTCAACAAATAGTGCTGGGACAACTGGATATTCACATACAAAAGAACGAAGTTGGACCTTAACTTCACACCATATACAAAAATTAATTCAAAATGGCTCAATGATCTAAATATTAGAGCTAAAACCAGAAAGCTCTGAGAAGAAAACATACAGGTAAGTCGTCATAACCTTTGCAATGGATTCTTGACTATGAAACTAAAACCATGAGCAACGAAAGAAAAAGTAGATAAATTGGACTTTATCAAAATTAAAAACTTCTTGTGCTTTAATGGACCTTACCAAAAAAGTGAAAAGACAATCTATATAATGGGAGAAAACACTTCCAAAATACGTATCTGATGAGGGACTTGTTTGTGTGTATGTGTCTGCCCCCCCTGGACCACTCTCTGTGTCATGGGGGCTGGAGAGGAGGTCCTGCTTCCTCCACTCCCAGGTGTCCTTGTGAACCCTATTTGTACATGTGTGTGGCTCTAATGAAGTGTGTGTCCTTGTCCTCTTGCATGATGGTTCCCACCACAAAGGCACATACCCATTTTGTCTCTAATTTTTGGAAGTGGTCATTTAAAGCTGGGCCACCTTGGGGGTGGGAAACATTTCTTGGGAATGATGTCAGGTCTCAGGAAGGACTGCAGACTGGGGGACCAGGATCTCTGGCATCTCTGGAAGCCCAGGATGGGGTGAGGCTGCTTCTGAGCTTGGAAATCTAGCAGTTTGGGGGGTCTGCTCTGAGATCAGGGAGGGAAGTGGAGGAGTCGCAGGGACTCTGCCAGCCCCTGACCCCCAAAAGCAAAAGAGGCGGGTTCTCTACAGCAGGAAAAACCCGGTATTGAGGCTGCTCATCGCCAGCAAAAGGGAGGCGAGAGGCGGAAGCAAAAGAAGATGGAAATGCAGCGCCGCCTGGAGAAGACCGGTCTGGGCAGCTGTCAGACTAGCAGCCAGGCTGACGGGCTGATAGAGAAACCTGGCGTGGATTTCACTCCTCTTTGAGGCAAAACCCTGACAGGCTCATTGTCCAAGGGGAAGACTTGAAGGGCTCTAAGATAATTACAGAGACAGATCTAGCAGGAACCAGGACTTAGGTCTGGGATTTAGTCTCCATCCCCCACATTTTACCCCCTGCCCCCCGCAAGAGGAGGCTCCAAATTTCCCGAAGTCACTGGACACAGAGCTTACAGGGCTAATCGTAGTACCTAGCCTGTTCTGTCAGCCTGTGCCATTGCTGCCTGATGGTGAGCTTGGGTTCTGGAACATCCCGATTGGATACATTCATAGCGACTCCTGTTGGTGACTTCTATAAATAATGGGCCAAGAGCACTGCTAAAACTCCTAAAACTTGACTAAATTGTATCATTAAAGTACTTTTATTCCTCTTACCAAGAAAAGGAAAGGGGAAAAAAACCTCCTAGATTATTTAGGAATCCCACATGAGGGAGGTCCTGCAGCTCTTGGCAGCTCAACTTCCTCTTGGTGGCGTTTACGACTCCCTCCTTCCCCAAGGGAGAGCTGGCTCCCCCATCTTTTGTATTACACCAAACCTTAGGACATGGTTTCATCTTATTTCCTGGTAGTCCAGGGACCCCCTTGTTTTCCTCTTCTCTCCCAAGAGACGGAATGCCCAGTTTTGTCTTCTTATTTTAAAAGGTAGATAAAGCTTTCTTAAAATGGGGTTCAGGGAATCAAATAAAGTCCAATGATCACCCTCAAAGGTTAACCACTAGTATTTATTCAAAGTTCAGTGTGTATGTGAATGTTTCCTTGTGGAGAGGATCAATAACTTTCAAAGATGACCCCAAAATGCTCAACAGGCTTAGACTCAGTACCTGAAGAATATTTCTCAGAAAATGTCTTTGCTGGAACCCCTACTGAAGTCAGTACCACGATTCAGCCTTCTTTGGTGTCTTCCATTCAGATATATTCACTCTCTCCCTCTATCTCTTTCTCTTACTTCCAACATGCACGTTGATACACGAGTTCTGTATTAGTCGTGGATTTATTAGTATTGCGTTAGTATTAGTCTTAGGTCTCACATGCTATTGATTAAAAAACAAAACCATTTTACATTCATCTTAGAGGAAACACCGGACAATCATTCTTGGTTATTTGACTAGACTGGAAGAGACCAAGCAGGTACTTTAGAATCTGGATGAGAAGTTCTGTGTTGAGGTGCAGAACTTTAGAAATGACTTCTTTTCTACCCAAGGAGGAGAAATCAACATAGTAGATCCATATGGATATAGGGACAATCATCAGCGGTTGAGCAGGAGGCTTGAAACAACAACCCCAGTGGTGATGTGAAGGTGATAAGAGTGATGATGATGGCTAGCATTTACCTAGCATTCACTGTGTGCCAGGGTTCCCTCAAAGAGGCAGTAAGGGGCAGGGCCAGAATTGCACCCAAGTCCTCTCTTGCTCCATATTACATACGCTGTCACTTAAGGTTTTAGCAGGTAAAGCATTTCAGCAGTGAAAATGGAACTTACTGCTTACTCACGAGACTTACGTGGGAGTTTTCTCTGTATTTTATCCCTAGGACAGGCCTGAGCTACAATAAAAGGCCACCCTCTCCTGAAGAGGCTGTTTTTGAAAGGTGTTGATCAGGCAACTTTAGCACAGATCCTTAGGCATATCTGCCATTCCTTTTATGTCTTCCAAATCATTTATTCCCAGGGTCACATATCTCTAGATTGTTCAATGCAAAAAAAGAGAGAGAAAAGGAACCAACTCCTGAGAAAGATTGAAAATCTAACCACCAAAATGCCATGGACCATGTCCCTTTATTTCTTGCCTATAATAGTGACATTCCTCTGAAAATTGTATCAGCTGGACAAAATCCAGAGATCAGCATTCATCCTCTGAAAATATATTTGATAAAAAAGACAATTGTTTATCAACTCCGGAAAATGCCAGTTTTCAGGTTATGTCTTAGGTCAACCCTTCTTTCTACAGGTCCTGAGAAATACTATCCACCCATTTCTACCATGTTTCTTTTCTTCAATCCCAAATAAGAGAAAATGATGACCTCTATCATTCGTTCTCTTCTGTGATAACCTTGTACAACTCTGTTAATGACAACAATGGCGATGATAATAGAAGAGTATAAAACGAAGGTAATACATAGGTTTCATAGACTGGCCAATTGTGGGTCACTCCGCAAATCCTTATTGAATTGTGATCTCTTGCAAATCATTCAACAAATGTTTATTGGGTGCTAGTAAGTAAATGATGTTATGGTATCCTGGATAAAGTGTTAAACAGACACGGCCCCCCCTCTTGCATGTTTTGTCTTCGGTTTTGTCATTGTTGTTCCCGTTCCCTAAGGAGAGGCATTATGTTTCATATGCAGAGATGTGACAGGTGACGGTAACATTTGATTCCAAATCAGGAGATCCAGATGCCAGTTTTTGCTTTGATAGAAACAAGGAGTTTGATCTCAGACAAGTCATTTAATGTCTTAGTATCATCTGAACAACTAAGAATGTTAATCTCTTTTTTTTTTTTTTTTACATTTTTAAGAGCTCTGCCAACAGTAACATTTCCTTATCTGGCTTAGAGCTTGTAACATCCAGTGTTGGGAGGGCAACTAGGTTAACTAGATATGTTTTGCTTACAAGACTACATTGCAGAATTTGGTTTACAAAGTCGTCTTTCTTTTTTAAAATTTTCTTTAATGGTAGTCACATCTTCAGAAACCTAACTTTTGATACCTAAACTCATATGAAAATGATAATGATAGGAAACCTAGTTTAGTTATTTATCTTTTTTTTTTTTTTTTTGGTCTGGGAGAGGAAACTATAAATAGCCACAAAAAGTGCACATGGTTTCTTGCTTAGGAAGGGATCAAGAGTTTCCGAAGTGAGCTGATTCCAGCTGCCAGCTGTCGTCGTAACACAGAAGTTCCTGTGAACTGGTCAACCATGTGAGAGATGAGTTATCTTTGCCTCCACTGACCCCCATCTTTAGAGTATGTTAGAGCTTACCCATCCTTACCCTTTATCTGGGTTTTCACAGACTTATGTAATGTGTTAGCTAGACAGGTCAAGGTTCAAAGCCTTTTTTTTTTCCTCTGAAAGTTAATTGTTAATTGAAAGTTCATTGATTTTTCAAGGCATGAACCTCCACACATGGCTACAGCTCAGTGATCTGACTCAACCAACATCCTGTTGCCGAACTGAAGCAGATACAGAGAAGTGAGTAGGGGGGCATAGGCAAATTTTGTAACTAGTATGTATTTGTTAGTCATAACGACTAGGAAAATCACTGACAAACATTTGTAGCCTTTTCAAATGTAGTGACAAGTGAATTTCGTGAAGAGTTGTGGGAGAAAGACTTCACAGACCCAGATCAGTGAGTACTCAGAAGTATTCATAGGAGCCTCGAACTCTGAGCCCTCTGGCATCCCTGCAGTCTGGCAGAGCAGTTCTCAGACTTTCATGTGCTTGTGTATCACTAGGGTGGCTTATCAAAACATACATGCTAATTCTATGGGGAGAACTGAGCTTCCACATTTCTAACGAGCTCCAGGGTGATGCCAATATTGCTGGTCTTGGGAACATATTTTGAATAGCGTGGTCCCATGAGAGTTCACACAGCCTGTGGAGGCAAGTGAGCACCATGCTTACCCGTGGGCTTCTGACCAGGACTGCCTATGGGCAGGCATAGAATCTACGAAGCTAGACGTCACCTTTGGCTGGGACTGTGAGCGCACGACAATTCAAGCGGTGGAGTGTGTGCATGTATTTTCTCTTAAAAACAAAGCTGAAAAGCCCATGGGCACATGGCAGCAAGGAGAAGGATGTTAAACTTAAAGCATTTCTGCAAAAAAGGTAGAGATAAAAAATATGCTAGGATATTAATTTTGTTGCTTTTTCTAATGTATGGATAATCTGTTCTTAATGTAGCCTAATAAGTTAATGACTTTAAGAATAAAATAAGAAGTAGCTGTGCTGACCACATGGATATGAACTACTTTTACTTGCATTAATGGTAGGAAAATTGGGGATGATACATAAATACGGCACGATGAGAAAAGACAGAGTGTTTTTGTTGAGGATGGGATTCATTGGTTCAACACTACATTGAGCTCCTTGGGATGGGCCCAGTGCTATGCTGGCTTCTGCAGTCTCCTCTGTCAAAGTCCCACTTTCAGTTGGGAGATATTGACCCCCCAAAGAGTCTTCTTAAAATGAATGACAATGGGAGAAATGGAGCATGTTGTGAGGCATTTCACCTGGGCCGGTTGGCTTGATCAGGGCATGAAGGAAGGGCTCCCTGGAGGTGAGACCTGGAGGATGTGTTGGACTTGACTAGGCACAGGGGTTGGTGTTGGAAGCCACCAGAGGTGGGAAGGAGTTTGGCCCATGTGTGAGGTCATTCAGGTGTCCAGCACATAGCCTCCCTCCATCTGGGGCCGGGTGTGGCATAATCAATACCGATGCGGAAGGCCTGCCCCCCGCCCCCAGGGCTCGTCTCATCCACAGGCACATACCACTCCCTCCTGGGGGTGGGTCTATGCCTGTACTTCCACACCCCCCACCCCGGCTTATTAAGCTTTAGTCTGCAAGATGTCCTGGCTTTTAAACTTTCTTCTTCTTGTCAATAGTATGTAGATTGCATTGTGATGATAAAGTGATACTTTAAATATTTTGTGTTTTATATTAGGACAAAAACAAAACTCTTGAGTCTTTTCAGACTCACAACCAGGTTTGGGAAGCCCTGATCCATGTATTCAAAGGGGCTGCAATTTGGACGGTCTGTTAAAATTCCAGGGCCCTATTGTGTCCACAAACACATGTGGTGTTCTGAACAGTGCTGTAAAGTGGACAGTGACCACCAAGGCTCAGAAAAACGATCTGGCCCAGAGTGACAGTGACTGGTAAACAGGCAAAGCTTAACACTGAGCCCTGCCTTTCTCAGGTCCCTTATCTGTTACCTCCTCTCTTCAAGCCTCTGGCTTGGCTTTGCTGTCTCAGGAGCTCCTCTGAGCCTTTCTCCTTCTGAATCTCCCTTTCAGGGTCCAGCCTGTGGACCCAGAGGGAGATTTTTCACACTTTATGCTGATATGACTGCCTTCAGGACTCCATCTCTGGGGACACTTTATTTGTGGTAGGGGAAAATGGGAAGGGACATGAAATGCCTGTGACTCTGAGTACCCTTGGGTCATAAAGAAGTGACCTCTTCTGTCTCTTCACCCTTCCTCTTCTCTTCTCTTAAGTTTTTTCTGCCCCAGGTTGAAACACTTAAGATGAGAAACATTGCCTGTAGTGAGCAAGTTGACCACCAGGGGGAAGCACGAGACCATGGCTTGGTTTGTCTGACCATGGCCAGGTCCTAATCAGTGGGCTCCCCGACAACCATGAGGATCTCGGGTTCCTAGCCCTGTGGGCATATTAGAATCATCTGATGAACTTTCATAAAATCACAGAGGCTTGATTTTATAAAATTGGCTTTCGGGCTCCACCTCAAGCCAATTGCATCTTACAGTCTTGGGAAGGAGGCACAGGTGTTGCTAGTCTTCTGTTTCTCAGGTGATTCGGATATGCAGAGTTGAGACCTGCTAATGGAAAACATTGAATCCTGAAAACTGTAAAGGCTTTTAGGAATCACCTAGCCCTTTTCCCTATAGAAGTGCCAGGAGGTAAGCTGCTTTCTCACATTGGAACATGAGCCAGAGGAGGAGATAGGAACGCCAGGATTGTTAAACATGAGGGAGTAGCTCCAATAAAGGATTGGTTTTGAATAATTATACAGGTTTAAGACATTGATGGCATCAACATCCTTCGTGCACCCTGGGACGCTGTAAACAATCAGCAGGTGCACGCACAAATTCCAGATGTGACCCTTTGGTGCCTACCGTCTTGCTAATTAGGAAGATTTGGCAGCTCTTGGAAATGTCACCTTCTCCAGGTGGCACGTTGCTTTCTTTCTCCTTCCTTAGGGAAGATCTGGTCTCTTTCAAATTCTACCTGTCCTCACCTCAGCTCAGGCCTGTGCACTGCCATCTTCATAGAAATGGGTGCAGGCCTCCATCCATGCTTGAGTGGTGGTCAGAAGAATTTGGTCATAACTCTGTTTCCCATTTCTCTCCTGGCAGCTAAAAGTCCACTTTTACCTTCCTCTTATTTCTGAATGTAGGGGCTGATCTAGGTCAACAATGTATTAAATTGGGGTCCATAGAATCAAATAAGGTTCACATATGGTCTCCCAGGGGATCAACCCACTGACTTTTTTTTTTTTTTTTTTTTTTTTTTTGGTATGTGGGTAGCTCCCTGACTGGGAATCGAACCCAGGCCACAGTGCTGACAGCGCCAATGCAGAAGCCTTAAGCCACTACACCATCAGGGAACTCCAACCACTGACATTTTTGCAAAATTTTATGTGCATGTTTCTGTGATGGAAAATGATTAAGAATTTTGGATGGACCTGGAGACCATCATGCTTAGTGAAATAAGCCAGACAGAAAAAACAAAGAACTGTATGACTTCACTCATATGACTTCAGAATATAAAACTGAAAGCAACAAAGAGAAAAGAAGTGAACAAACAAACAAATAACCCATGGACACGATCAATAGTTTAATGTTTATTTGGGGATGAGTGGGTTAGGGAGGGGAGAAAGGGGAGGGGGTGGGAGCGGAGGGGGGAAGCTAAATATAAGGTGATGGAAAGAGAAGTCACATTAGGTGGTGAACTTATTATACATCAAGTTGACAATGCACTGTAGAATTGTATGCCTGAAACCTATGTAATCCTTGCTAACAGATGTCACCCCAATAAGTCTAACAATAAAAATGAATATTAAAAAAAAGAATTTTTGGCTGAGGTACAGCAGCTATTAAATAATCTTGAGGAAAGGCTGGATTTTCTCCTTAGTAATGAGAACAAGGTGAAGATACCTGGTCTCTCCAGTTTTATTTAACACTGTGCTGGAGGTCTCAGCTAGTACAAAAGGGCATGCAGATTAGAAAGGAAGGACCAAACCTTTATGTGCAGATGATATGATTAAATATATCAAAAATCCTAAGGAATCTTTAAAAAACTACTACACGATGAAGTGAATTTAGCTAAGTCACAAAACAGTGGTAATATACAGAAATCAAATATATTTCTATGTACTAGCAATGAACAACTGGAAAAGATATTGAAAATAGCATATGATATATACTCGGGGAAATTTTAATATGTGAAAAAACATGTACACTAAAATCTAGACAACAATGCGGAGACAAAATAAATGGAGATATACAAGGGCTGTCCAGAAAACGTCCAGCCATAAATGCTTCTATTTTTCATATTACACAGCTGGATACTTTCTGGACCGCCTCATATACCAAGTTTATAAATTGAGAGACTCAATATTGTTACATGGCATTTTCCCCCAAGTTAAGTGACAAATCAATACAATTCCAATGAAACTCCCAGCAGGCTTATTATTTTGTTTTATATTTTTTATTTTATTATTTTATTTTTGGGGGGTTAGTTCTCTGGCTGGGAATTGATTATTTTTTTTGTTTTAGAACTGACAGCTGATGCTAAAATTTATATAGAAATTCAAAGGTCATAGACTAGCCAAAAAAGTTTTGAAAAAGATCAAAGTTGAAGGGTATAATCTGTCTAATTTTAAGATAATATATACAGTAATTCAGTGGATTTAAGTATATGTAGATTTAAGTATAGAAATAGAAATCAATGGAATAATAGTCTAGAACTAGACTTACATGTTCATATGTATATGGATCAATTAATTGGTTTTCAATGCAAGTGCTAAGGTAATTCAACGGGGGAAATAATGGTGTTTTTAATAGACAGTGCTGATAAAATTACATATTCATTTTGGGGAAAAAAGTGAATCTTCACTCTGTTCACACATCATTCACAAAAGTTGACTTAAAATGAGTCATAGAACTAAATATAAGAGTTAAAACTATAACACTTCTAAAAGAAAACGTAGGAGAAAAATATTGCAGCCTTTGTAGGCAAAGATTTCTCGTGGAGGGATAAGAAGCACGAGCCATAAAAGAATATGTTGTCAAATTGGACTTTATCAAAATTAAAAATTTGTTCCCCAAAAACACCATTAAGAGAAGGCCCACAATCATACTTCCACGAAATAGATTAAAAAATTATCAGATTTGTATAGAACCACAGAAGACCTCGAATTGCCAAAGCAATACTACATTAAAAGAATAAGGCTGGTGGCATTACGCTCCTTGACATCTATTTATATTACAAAGTAATCAGCTTGGTATTGGCAGGAAAACAGACACACAGACCAATGGGACAGAATTGAAAGCCCAGAAATAAATTCACAAGTTTATGGACAAATAATTTTTGGTAAAGGACAAAAAAAATATGCAATGGGGCAAAGACAGCCTCGTTAGTAGGTAGTGCTGGGAAAGCTGGAAAAACATATGCAAAAGAATGAACCTGAGCTGTGAACTCTCTCCATATACTAAAATGAACTCAAAATGGATTAAAGACCTTCATATAAGACTCGAAATAATACTGTATAGAAGACATTGGTACTAAACTTAGAGACCTAGGGCTCAAGGAAGACTTCATGAACCTGATCTCAAAGGCAAAGGAAGTAAAAGCAAAAATAAATGAATGGGACTATATCAAACTAAAAAGCTTCTGCACAGCAAAACAAACCATCAACAAGGCAAAGAGACAGTCAACTGAATGGGAGAAAATATTTGCAAACAACGCATCTGATAAGGGTCTAATATCTAAAATATATAAGGGATTAATACAACTTAACAACAAAAATACCAACAACCCAATTAAAAAGTGGGCAGAGGAACTAAACAGACACTTCTCCCATGAAGAAACACAAATGGCCAGCAGACATATGAAAAAATGCTCATCCTCATTAGCTATCAGGGAAATGCAAATCAAAACCACAATGAGACACCACCTCACACCTGTTAGAATGGCTATTATCAACAAGACAAGGAATAACAAGTGCTGGAGAGGATGTAGAGTAAAAGGAACTCTGGTACACTGCTGGTGGGAGTGCAAACTGGTACAACCACTGTGGAAGGCAGTGTGGAGGTTCCTCAGAAAATTGGGAATGGAGCTACCATTTGACCCAGCAATCCCCCTTCTGGGGATCTACCCAAAAGACTTGAAAACCTTTGTCCGCAAAGACTTATGTACCCCAATGTTCATTGCAGCGCTGTTC